>CAUYQU010069134.1:0-38583 GCA_963574635.1 Cheracebus regulus
GTGCAGAAAACAGAAACTGGACCCCTACCTGACACCTTACACTAAAATTAACTCCAGATGGATTAAAGACTTAAACATAAGACCTAACACCATAAAAACCCTAGAAGAAAACCTAGGCAAAACCATTCTGGACATAGGTATAGGCAAGGACTTCATAATCAAAACACCAAAAGCATTGGCAACAAAAGCCAAAATAGACAAATGGGACCTAATCAAACTCCACCGCTTCTGCACAGCAACAGAAATAGTCATTAGAGTGAATCGACAACCAACAGAATGGTAAAAAATTTTTGCAGTCTCCCATCTGACAAAGGGCTAATATCCAGAATCTACAAAGAACTAGAACATATTTACAAGAAAAAAACAAATAAGCCCACTCAAAAGTGGGCAAAGGATATGAACAGACACTTTACAAAAGAAGACATACATGAGGCCAACAAACATATGAAAAAATCCTCATCATCACAGGTCATTAGAGAAATGCAAATGAAAACTACATTGAGATACCACCTGATGCCAGTTAGAATGGCGATCATTAAAAAATCGGGAGACGGCTGGGAGCAGTGGTTCACGCCTGTAATCCCAGCACTTCGGAGGCCGAGGCGGGCAGATCATGAGTCAAGAGATCGAGACCATCCTGGCCAACATGGTGAAACCCCGTGTCTACTAAAAGTACAAAAAAATTAGCTGGGCATGGTGATGCTTAGCTGTAGTCCCAGCTACTAGGGAGGCTGAGACAGGAGAATTGCTTGAACCCGGGAGGCGGAGGTTGCAGTGAGCCGAGGTCGTGCCACTGCACTCCAGCCTGGCGCCTGGTGGCTGACTGAGACTGTCTCAAAAAAAAAAAAAAAATCGGGAGACAACAGATGCTGGAGAGAATATGGAGAAATAGGAACACTTTTACACTGTTGGTGGGAGTGTCAACTAGTTCAACCATTGTGGAAGACAGTGTGGCGATTCCTCAAGGACCTGGAAATAGACATTCCATTCGATACAGTTCCTCTGTTTCTAAGGTGGATTCCCTTATCTGTCCTGATTCATCTGTTTGATTAGTCTTCTGCAGAAGAGTTTCCTCAAGCAGGTATCTAGAGATATTTCCTCTGAATCTTTATATATCTTCTCCGGAAAGAAGTGGTATTTTGGCAGCGAGTAGTACTTTTGGGTTTCAGAGTTGCTGTCCTTTATGCCTAAATTCTAGATGTTCTGTGGATGTCATTCTATAATCTTTTCTTTCCACATTGTGTATGAGAAGTTCAATACTTTTTCCTTTGAAAACACTTTTACCTTCTGTCTGGAAGATTATAAGACTGTTAATACACCCTTGGAGTTTAGGAATGATATTGGGATGACTTGATATAAAGAGCTTGCCAATCTGCAAAATGACTTCTTTAGTAAGCTCTGGGGAATTTGTGTTTTCTTTTTGTCTATTATGGCTCCTCCTCTATGTAACCCTCTTCTTTCAGGAATGCCTACTATTCATGTATTAGATCTCCTAGATAAGTCCTTCAAAGCTTTTATAGTTTGTTCATGCTTTCGAAATATCTATAAAATTGTCTTCCAAGCTACACATTTTAGCCTCATCAGTGGCCATTTTCTCTTCAATTTATCTAAGACATTTTGTATATTAACCCCAGAACTTAATATAAAAGAAAATAGATATGTAAATAGATATATAAGATAATTATGAATAATAATAAAGTTCTATAAAAAACATTTTTAAAAAGTAAAAAAAAAAATAACATTGAGTTTTAGAATAAAAAGTTGTTTGTGCTCTAATTAGATATCTGTAAGTGTTCCTATATTTTTACCAAGAGTGAGGAATGAAGAGTTCAAGCTATTATTTGCTTCCTCCCAGTTCTTTTCACTAGATGACACCTAATCTAGTTGTTCTGCTTGTTTTCCTTCTCGGAGGCTAGTGGGTTCCTTGTATGCATTGGTACTTTTTCTTGCATATTCTTTGGGGTTTGGGCCCAGCTGCCAGGTCACCTTAAAAGAAAACAAAGTGTTAGATGGAAAGCATGGTGAGCTCGAGCAAGAAGTTGTCATCCACTGCTGATGTACCAAGAGGTAGTCTCTCTCTCTCTCTCTCCTCCTCCCTTTCTCTCTTTCTCTCTCTCTCTCTCTCTTTCAGTTACCCAAACTTCCTTTTCTTCCCTTTCTTTTTCAGTAGCTTTAGGGAGTCTTACTTACATGGATGAATTATGTAGTGGCAAAGTCTGAGTTATTGGTGTATCCATTACACAAATAGTGATTTTTTTAATCCCTTGCCCCACTCCCAGCCTGACACTTCGGAGTCTCCAACATTCCTTATGCCACTCTCTATGCCTTTGCCTACTCATAGTTTAGCTCTCACTTATAAATGAGAACATGCCATATTTGGTTTTCTGCTCCTGATTTACTTCATCTAGGATAACAGCCCCCAGCTCCATCCAAGTTGCTGCAAAAGACATTATTTTGTTCTTGTTTATGGTTGAGTAGTATTCCACAGTGTATGTACACCACATTTTTCTTATGCACTCATCGGCTGGTGGACACTTAGGTTGGCTTCATATCTTTGCAATTGTAAATTGTGTTGTGATAAATATATGAATGCAGTCCTTTTTATATAATGACTTTTTTTCCTTTGAGTAGATACCCAGTAGTGGGATTGCTAAATCGAATTGTATTTTTAAAAAGTCAAAAAACAATAGAAGTTGTGAAAAGAAAACATTTATGCTCTGTTGGTGGGAATGTATATTAGCACAACATCTATGGAAAACAGTGTGGTGATTTCCCAGCCCACCTTTTTAACTTTTCCACATCCCCTTGAAGCACTGAAATGACAGAAGTTCCTCCAGTCACACAGGTGGTAACACCCTTCCTTCTTTAGTAGGCCCAAGAGCCCCTGAACCCAGCTATCTTCTTTGATCCCATTGTTCTAATCCCCACCCAAGGACTCCATGCCACCAGTCCCTAGGTTCTCTCTAGTGGCTGAGGAAGGAAAAAAATCCCATGTTGCCATTTTCCACTGCATCCCGACAGGGCTGAGAACTCACATTCCCCAGATACTACTTCCTGCTGGGCTTAGGAGAGGTAACCCATGGTTAAATTGAAATTGGAAAGGAGGGAATCTTGGTTGAACCTTAGCTGTCATATTGCCACTAACCATTTCAACTCAGAAAGGAGTTTCATATTCTAGTATTCTAGAATCCATGAGTGGGATCCATGATCTCCTGAAATTGTCATCGATTTCTATCTATCTATCATCTATCTATCTATCTATCTATCTATCTGTCTATCTATCATCTATCATCTATCTATCTATAGTTTTCTATAGATTTTATTGGCAGGTTTTTATCAATTTCTCAAAGAGATGTTTAGAATCAGTATTACAGAATCATACCCAAACTTGGTTTAAATTCCCAATATGTCAATTAGTTCCATGTAGGTTATTCTAAGTTCAATAGAAAAGAAAGTATCAGTCTTTCAGACACTGGTGATTATATCTGGAAGTAAGTATCTTCTACTTCTGTGTCTACACTTGGGTCATTGTAGAATGGGTTACTGGATATGGAATAATGACCCTTGGAAAGAAGGCAAGTTCCTAGATCTAGAAGGAAATGACTGAAAGAGAAATAAAATAAACTGAAGCATACTACAATAAACAATAACCTCATAGAGCGCCAAATGGTAACAAATACAAAACAGTTGTGAGTTTAATGAGTTCAGGAATAAGAATTCAAAAAAGAACTTTCTGAAGAGAAGTTAGAAAAGTTAAAAGCAGTAAAGCTCAGACAGCTTTGTTTTCCTTTTTAAAAGTGGAAAAGAGAAGAATAGCTTAAAATTTCTTATATTCTTGCAAGGACAAGTTGACCCTTTGGCACCTGGCATTAAACTTCTAAATATCAAATGTATTATTTTTTATCTCTTGAAAAGGTATGACTGGCTTTAATCAAAAGTAGGTCAGCATGATGTCCACTACAAAGAGCTTTATACCATTACCTTTGGAACACTAGCCCTAGCAATTCTAATGGAAAAAAGATTTTATGCATTTTTATTTGAGGTGAACATAAATAGAAAATGAATTCAGAAAGTTCTTCTTTGTAGCTTGTAGAAAGAAAAGAAAAGGTCTTAAAATATGTCTTAAATTATTTCTAGATTTTTAAATATATCCATGCATTTATGCAAGTTACTCTTATACAAAATGATAAGACCACCAGCAGGACCACTGCCAGGTAGGAGCAGAGTGGAAAGGGGAAGAGATTAGGCCATCAATATAGGTCCTTCATACTCAAGTCCTGAGGCCAGACCCTTCTATTACAATCTACAGTTCCCTAAACACTCCCCTAAATTAACTAAAGCTCATTCTGGAGTCCTAAGACTTTTACTCATATATTAGCTATAATAATATTAGCTATGATCAAAGGATATGAATAGAAGCTTGCCAAATTTTCTAAAAGAAAAAGATTTTTTTTAATGTCTTAATCATGTAATGGCTATACATAAACTTGGTCTTTCATTACACTTTATTTCTCTACACTTTCTGTGATCCTTTTAACAAATATGTACTCAATTATTATTACTTGTTGTGTTATTGTTGCTGTTAAATAGCACATAGCCAACAACATGTCCAGGCACCTAGAATTCAGCCATCCTCCAATTTAGCCAAGGAATCCATATTAGTAGATACCATAAGAATAAATTTGCAGCAGCAATATCAGATATCACTAAATGAACCAGAGCTTATGTCCACTAAAGCCAGATGCATCCATTTTCTCAATGCAGCTACTAGCAGATCATCAGAAATAGCACTCCACATGAGACCTGCATACCATCCTAATTTAAACCAATGCTACCTTACCATTTTTTTGCTGGGAGTTTTTCCTCTAGCTCCCAGGTGGTCTTCAAAATGATTTCCTGAACTTTATTTAACCATGCTGTGCTTCTTGGTTTCAGATGGCTATACCACTGATGACATTGAGTTTTACTGGAATGGAGGAGAGGGGGCAGTAACTGGTGTTAATAAAATTGAGCTTCCTCAGTTTTCTATTGTTGACTACAAGATGGTGTCTAAGAAGGTGGAGTTCACAACAGGTGAGGATGTTTCCCCCAAAATTTACTGGGGTTGCTGTGAAAGGAAGATGATTCCAACCAAATGATGATCTGATTACTTGTCTTTTGTTTTTCAACTCAGGAGCATATCCACGACTGTCACTAAGTTTTCGCCTAAAGAGAAACATCGGTTACTTCATTTTGCAAACCTACATGCCTTCTACACTGATTACAATTCTGTCCTGGGTGTCTTTTTGGATCAACTATGATGCATCTGCAGCCAGAGTCGCACTAGGTAATGTATTCGCAGCACTGCAGAGAGCTAACAGGTTTTACTTTCAAACAAATAACCAATATCAGGAATTATAGGCAAGGGCTCTCTTACAGCAAGCCAAAGAATTAGATTACCAAAGAGTCCCTGAATATAAAACATCTAAGTGTATGCCTATCTACAATGAATATTCTATAATATACTGTCTTTTTAGCAATTTACCAAAACAAACAAAAATCTTAGAATATGTCTAGCACTACTTAAGTGTCTCATGGAATAAATTTTTAAATTCTCAATACACTAATTTTTGCTAACTTTGGGATGACTTCCCCTTTAATACCTGCTTTTAAAAGTGAAAAACATATACAATGCACTATTTTCAAATGAATTTAGGGAATGCTAAACCTTGTGACTAATAACAAGCTGTCAGTTGCTGAGAAATGCTATCCTTTAAATACTAACTAAAATTAAATCATATCAAGCTGAATCTCCTTTAAATGGAGCTTATTACACTTGAATAAGGCACAGACAATTCATCAGCTATGTTAATAATCTACGGTCAAGACAGAATAAAAGTGATTTCCTTCTTGGCGGAACAAAATTTAGAACTAATTCTGCCATGGTTAAGTAACTGCTGAAAGCTGAAAGGCTATATTTGAGACTTTAAGGATTCCTTGGAAGGTTAGAATGTGTTTTCAGTCCCTTATCAATCTTTGAACAGTCTAAGATTAAAGAAAGCAAATAATAGTATCATACTTATGTATCTGCACATATTACTTGAACATGAATGTTGTTATGTCTATATACTACACTTAAGAAAAAACAGTGGATGATGTCCACAGCAGAGAAAAATAACTAGTAAGTTTATGAATTGTGGTTCTCTTTACTCTTCTATCCTCAAAGCTAACACTATTTTGATTGGAAATATTAAAGATGTCAGCATATAAAGGTGCTTGTTTAAGCTATTTTTTGGACTGTAAAACCTGAGATATTTTAAAACATATGTAATTTAAAATGGCATTCATTTGCTAACACTTTTTGCTTAAAAGTGTAAAACAAGGAGTAGAAGAAGAAATGCAATTGGTGATTTTGTAAGTGACTCAATCATTTATGTGAAGCACATTAGCTAGAATTATATTAGGTGAAATTTAAAGGTTTTTCCAAAGAAGTAAGAAAGACCACTCATTATGTCATTTTATGTCAATCCAGCACAGTAGAATTTATTACTGATCTGAACCACTTTAATTTTTTGTATGGTAGTCCTGACCTTCTACTTTATCTGCTCTTCTAAAAGTTGAATAGTCAAATCTGGAAATATACATCTAGAATAATCTGATTAGCAAATGAATGCAAAACTATTTTTTCCCTTCGTTTCAGTTTGCTACCTTCCATTCCCTTTGGAAGTTTTCCTTTGTCTTTACTATCCATTTCACACTTTCTGACTTTATTTTAAAGAGCTGCTATCAAAGTTTAGATTTTGCCTTTTCATCTAGCTGCTTATTTTAAATGCTATTGTGTAACATCACTGTGCTCTTTTGACCCTAGCTCGGTAACCTTAAACAAAATAACTAATCTCAGAATTTCTGTTTACCCAGTTACAAAATGAGAATAATATATGCTCCCTATCATTTTCAGGTTATGATAGCCATATAAGGATAATTTATAACTGCAAGTGTTAAAACTGTACAACGCCATACAAATGTATAATATTAGTATTGCAGCACAAATATCTACACTAGATTCCAACTTCCTTTTCACTCTTGCTTTTCACAATTATGACTTTATCACCATCATCAACACAAAATATTTACTATACAGCCACACAAACATTATACTATTAAGAAAGCTACATTTAACAAAGTAAATAAAACAAAATCTGCCTTTTATGAGCTTACAGTTTTAAACTTCTTTAACAAATCCAAGTCCAGTTTTTTAAGAAGTTATTTTCTAACATTAGGGAACTAATTCATCCTAGGTTCTAGAACCAAGACAATAGAGAATATTTGAAATAACGAAGCAACAAGACTATAATAAATGTAAAATATACATACATCAAGTACTTGACACAAATTATGAAACTTCTCTTTTTTTTTTTGGTGATGTTTTGCTATGAATGACAATTATTTTCAAATGCAATACTGAACTTGGGTATGCTGTAGATTCATGGAATGAAGTAGATCTCAAGTTAGTCACCAGCTTTCAATTTGGAAGAGCTACTATAGGGATTAGTGTCACAAAGACAGATTTAGGAGCACAATGAATGAGATGCTGTGAAAAGGAAGAAGGAAGATGTGGCCACGTAACAAAGTGAGAGACACTCAACAGTAGGATTTCAATGGAATTTTGATCTCCTTTTCCATCTACTTTTCTTTTTATTTTGTGCAATTAAAAAAAATGTTTTCAGCCCTTCATTAACTACACATTCTATTTTATGATTCATTAATGGACTATGTAGGGAGGCTAATGCCTTGTCTTTCAAAATATCTGCCCTTTTTGCCCAGTGGTTTATCATGCTACTGTGATCATTCAGGGACACCAATAAGGAAATGGCATCTGCCCTCTCAATCTTGAAAAAGGAACTCAATAGTGGTGCCCTCAACTAAGCGTTGTCTTTCTCTTTCACAGGAATCACGACAGTGCTTACAATGACAACCATCAGCACCCACCTCAGGGAGACCCTGCCAAAGATCCCTTATGTCAAAGCGATTGATATTTACCTGATGGGTTGCTTTGTGTTTGTGTTCCTGGCTCTGCTTGAGTACGCCTTTGTAAATTACATCTTCTTTGGGAAAGGCCCTCAGAAAAAGGGAGCTAGCAAACAAGACCAGAGTGCCAATGAGAAGAACAAACTGGAGATGAATAAAGTCCAGGTAAGACATTAAATATTCCTAAATATATTCTTGGTAAATTTATCAGCAGCATGATGCCCGGGCTCTCATAACTTAAAAAGAATTAGTAAAATATTAGTTGATCTTTAATAACACTCAACCAAGCCTTCATTGTACATATTCGGGGACTGAGGAATGAAGAAGTTAGATTGAGGTTTATATTGATTAATAATGTACCCTGGAACTCAACCCCAAGTCCATTATAATTTATTCTAAACTAGTTGTAAAAGTATATGTCAAATAATAATGCTAGATTTGCATGGTAAGTAAGTGAGAGAATATACTCTGCACTGCTAAATGCAGATGAGGTCATGCAGCACAGTGGTTATAACCATAGACTGAAATTAAACTGCCTGGTTTTGATTCTCACCTACTGACTTTGCAGCTTCAGCCAAATCAACCTATTTAAGTCTTTATCTAACCTTTTCTTTCAGTGTTCCCATCCATAAAATGGAGATTATGATAATATATCTATCTCACAGAGTTGTTATAAGAACTGAGTTTTTTTCAGTGATACATTTTATAACCTGTGGTCTCATTGGATGGAACTAAATTTAAATTAATGATATGTTAGATTTTTAAAAACATCTCTGTAGCCTCTACCTCTGAGCCATTTTCACTGAAATCAATTTACCATTAAGTACATGGAAATGTATATCTACCACAAATTGTTTTAAAGATAGCACACAGGGTGACAACTCAAGTATTTGTTCATGTAGGCACTGTTCTAGGCATTTGAGATGCTGATGTGAATGAGACAAAATTCCTCAGCGTCATGGAGCTTAGGTTCAAACATAAGAAGACAGGCAACAAACACAAACAAATATTAAGAGGATAATTTTAGGTACTAGTAAGTGCTAAAAAGAAAGTAAAACAGTGACTCATGCCTGTAATCCCAGCACTTTGGGAGGCTGAGGTAGGTGGATCACTTGAGCCTAGGAGTTTGAGATCAGCCTGGGCAATATGGCAAAACCTCGTCTCCACAAAAAATATATAAATTAGCTAGGCATTGTGGTGTTTGTCTCTAGTTTCAGCTACTTGGGAGGCTGAGATAGGAGGATGGCTTGAACCCAGAAGGCAAAGGTTGCAGTGAGCAGAGATTGCATCACTGCATCCCAGCCTGGGTGACAGAGTGAGACTCTGTCTCAAAATAATAATAATAGTAATGAAATGAAAAGAATAAAAAGGAAAATGGAGTACTGGACAAGAGAGTATTTGGGTCAGATTTAATGGAGCAGGACACTTTGGCAAGACTTCTCTGTGGAATTACCATTTGAGACCTATGTGATCTGAGACCTATGTGACGAAAGACCACATTGATCTGAGACCTATGTGACGAAAGGCAGCTAATATACATTGTCCATTCTAGGCAAAGGAAATAGCAAGTGTGTAGATTCTGAGGCAGGAATTCCTGTGTGTTTAAGAACTGAGGGAAGACCAATAGAGCAAGAGCATAGTAGTGAGGGAGAAAGCAGAGTAGTATGAAATGTGGTTGGATCATTAAGCAGGGGCCAAATTATAAGTTTTCAGGGTGTGTTGTTATACTCTTTAGTAGGACAAAAGTTTGGACAAATACTGTTTGAAAAATTAGCAAAGAAAACTTAGAGATTCAGCCAAGTGGTTAAAATTCAAAGGAAGGCATCACATAAACTTCTACCTTTGTATGAGGCACTACATTCAATGCTAAGCTAAGAGGAGAGAAGAAGACATAATAATTTGCCCTCAAGAATCTTCTCATCTTATGGTGAAAGAATGTTATACTCCTATGAGGTGATTGTAAAATGAGACAAGACACAGTTTGAGGTGTAGACCTGAAAAGAAGTAGCTTCCCACCGTCTGATTGTAATCATACCAGCTTTAAAAGTTTTTTGGGAGGCCACCTCTTTTCCATTCCCATCCTCATCTTAGTTGCCTGCCAAACATACTAGTTTATCCTCTGCACAACTTGGAATGTGTGTTAATTTATAAGTCCTGAGGGAAAACCCCACATAAAGAAGGTGGAATAGGTTCAGTGGTGGGAAAATTCCTAAGACATGAAATGGATGGATACTCAAAGATAAGTAGAATTTAGGAAAGCATAATGAAGAAAGCAGGGCCCTTCCCTTGGTAAAAGGCAATGTTCTCTAGAGAGAGTCATTAAATTGAAACAGGAGAGTTCCCTGATCCCCCTCACAAGACATGTGACAGGGATGTAGCTCATCTGTTGGGCTGCCTCGCACTCCAACCCCTTATGGGAGGGAGAGCATGCTGACGGGCAGGTGCAGGAGCCAGGGCAAGCACTTTTGGGCTCTCACCCCTTGGTAGCATCTAGGGGTGGGTGCCTGCAACTCCGAAGCCCCAACAGGTACGTTACAGTGCTCCTTTAGTTCTGCATCTGGAGACAGCTTATGTGTAGCCAGCTCAGTGCCTTTGTGGTACCCAGGTTCTTGTCCAGAGTCCAGGAAGAATAGGGCCATACGGAAAAATCGAAGGATGATAAATGTGGGGGATCTTATTGCCGGAGGGAGGTGGCTCTCAGTGAGATGGATGGGGAGCTGTAAAGGGGCTGGAGAGGGAAGGTAATCTTCCCCTGGAGTTCTGCCATCCCGCGGCTAACCTCTCCGACCATCCCCAGTCAAACTCCTCTCAATGTTCAGACACTCCTCTTCTCTGCTATGACACTGTTTTGCTCCTTAGCTCTTTTCCTAATGGAGCCTGGGGTTTGGGGTTTATATGGGTACAGGATAGGGTGGGCCAAAAGGCAATATTTGGGCACTAAAACAGGAATCTCTGTTCCCATTTAGAGTCGTGGATTTCTGTGATTGAGGGGAGGCCTTTGCCAGGGAAACACCCTCTTCTTCCCAGAATTTTCCTGTCTCTGTCTCCTGTACCTATCAAAATAAAAAGTCAAGCAAACTGGAATCAATTTATTCAGATAAAACAAAAAGACTGTAAAACAAACGTTAAGCAAACACTTTAAGGTTTTAATTCCATACTAAGATATCAGAAAATTTTTTTAAGGTGATAAAGGTTGAATAAAGGCAGGAGGAAAGCCTGTGTCATGTCAGATCTAGATGTATAAGCCCTGAAGAGGACTTTGTGACTGGCTAATAAATAAGTAAAATGTTTGCATTTGACCGACCTTTATTTCATAAGCAGGCTGTTTGGATAACACTGGGCTTAAATGTTGTAAGAATTCCTTGGCTCTCAAATCAGTAAATTTTTGTTTTTGGTAAACTGACTTTTTAAATTTTGAAGTAAAGGAGAAAGAATTGAGAAATTCCTCAATTGTCAGGAGACAATGCTTAAAGGAGACTTTTTTTAAAATATGTTTTTATTTATGGAAAGTTAGCCTAGGAACTCCAGAAATGATTTCCACAGAAAAATAGACATAATTACAACAAAATTCAAAAACAAATCTTATTAAAACAAGGCAGAGTACTTTGTATCAGGCTAATCCTCCTATTGATAGAAATAATAAACTGTAAACACATTTTTTTAAATCTGCCTTAAGATATGGAAGAGTAACAAAACAAGCAGAAACTAAAAGAGAATCAACCTTCAAAAGAAAGAAACCACACTGTGAAATCCATGTTTATGCAGCTTTTCCCTGAAGCCATGTCCCAGTCTGAGGGCTGTCAGGTCCGCAAAACTTCAGCAGAAACTGCAGTGATACTGGCCTGAGGAGTCAGATAATGGAGTTTGATTCTTCCAGAGTTCCTGGAAACTTCAGAAGTGAGCCAAAGCAGAAACTCATCATCTGAGTGTAAACTTCCCCAGTTAATCCCCAAGTTACAAATGTACAGGTTAAATACCGAGGAGCTCAGAAAGAAAAAAATAGCTAGAAGCCGGGGGAAAGAAAAATGAACAGAGATTTTAGTTGCTGTCCATCATATAAAAGTCAGAGTTTGGAGTTTGAGTCCAGCCTATTGGGGAGTGTGAAGGTGGTAAGCACATTAGGCTGTCCTTAAAAATATCAAGAGGCTTATACCTTAGGAGTAAAGGCTAAGTCACAAGAATAAGGATTTCCCCTTGGGTTTAGGGAAAAACTAAAATAGGCTCACCCTAATAACACATAAAACTCTGTCTCCACATATTCTGGGTGATATGTGAGTCATATACCTGCCTACCAAACCCAATTCAACATTCTTTGGGAAAGACAGCAGAATCTAGAGTCTCTATGGTGCATCATTTAAAATATCTAATATATAGTAAAAAATTACTAGACATGAGAAAAATAGGAAAATGAGGTCATCAAGAAAAAAACATTTGTCAATAGAAACATACCTGTAAAAGTCTCAAATGTTGGGCTAAAAGATAAATAGCATAAATAACTATAATTAATGTATTTAAAATTTCATAAGAATAGCCCAAAACTGGAAACAACCAAAATATCCTACAATAGATTAATGGTTAAACAAACTGTGATATATTTATACTGTGAGTACTATTCCAATAAAAAAAGAAATGAACTCTTGATACATGCAAAAACTTAGATGTCTCTCAAGGGCATTATGTTGAGTGAAAAAAAAGCCAGTTTTAAAGGGTTATAATACTGTATTACTCTATTTATATAGCACTCTGGAAATAACAAAATTATAGAGAAGGAGAACAGATTAGTGGTTGCCAGGAGTTGGTGATGGGGGGATGGGTGTGACTGATTATAAAGAAATAGTGTGAGGGAGATCTTTGAAATAATGGAAGAATTCTGTATCTTAATTGGAATGCCTATTACATGAATTTATATATGCAGTAAAATTACATAGAACCATACATACTTTATGCCCACGTCATTTTCCTGGTTTTGCTATTATAGCATAGTTACATAAGATGTAATCAATGGGAGAACCTGGGTGAGGGGTACATGGGGCCCCTCTGTGCCATCTTCACAACTTTTTGGGAATCTATAATAATTTCCAAATAAAAGATTCAAAATAAAGTCAATAGGAAAAATTGATACAGTGTATGAAGAGATGGGGAGTTTCAGAAGGTAGTTGAATCTATAAAAATGGAACAATCGAAATCACAGAATTGAAATTTTTATTAGCTGGATTGTATACATCACATTGTATACAACAGAAAAAATGTTTAGCGAAATTGAAGGTCATATTAGGTTTCTCCCAATTTCTTGATTGTAGCAGTTCTTACCATAAATGCTACTACTTTGGGGATGCCCTAACAGACATCCTTACTCTCGATTTATTATTTGGTGTCTATGCTAATTGTTATCATGGGATCCTGTGCTTTCCCACAATAGGACTCCCATGATAGTGAGTATATGTTTATTTGTATAATTATCTTTTAACACCCCTTTCTCTTATTAGGCTACAGTTTCCCAAGCATACACCCCAGGGCCCTTGTCTATTATATTTATTGTTGTTTTCTCAATAGCTAAAAGGTAGATACCAAATAAGTACTTGTTGAATAAATGAATGAATGAACGCTGGAGAGCCGTTCTCCATTTAAGATGTTTTTAGAAACCATGCAAGGCATTCAGTGTTATATTATGTTTTATAAAATTCTTACATATTCATAAGTAAGAAAAAGAGACTATACTCCACTTCAGCTTCTGCTCTAGACTGCCTTACTGTTCCTATCATTTTTACTTTCAAAAAAATATTTTAAGCATGCCTATATCGACTTCTGGTATTCTTTTCGGATCACAGTGCCATTTAGCATTACATGTAATCTTCAAAGGAGCATTATGGCTAAGATTTTGAGATGGCACTGTTCGTCTGGGGGGTGATGTCAATGTTCATTGTCTCACTTCAAGGAAATCAAGGAAATGGACACACAAGAAGTGAGGTTAAGAGCGGAGGTTTAATAGACAAAAGAAAGAGAAAAGCTCTCTCCTACAGAGATAGGGGTCCCAAGTGGGTTGTCCGGTCTGTGGCGAAATAAAAGGAGTTTTATAGTTGAGTTTGAGGAGGTGGTGTCTGATTTACATAGGGCATGAAAGATTGGTAAGACCAGGTTTTCTATTTGCATGAGGCTCAAAAAACTGGTTAAGGCTAGATGTGCCATTTGCATAGTGTGCCAAAAAGCTAGCCACCCCATTCTAACTTTTTATTATGCAGGCGGGTTCTCTACCTGGCTGGCACCATGTTGCCTGCTTCTGTACTGTACATGGGGTGACAAAGAAAAGGGAAGATGGAGCCTTCATGTTGAACATACCTATCTTCCAGGTAGCCCTTTTCTAATGGCACAGCTGCCAGCATTCACCTGTGCAAGCTTCCAACTTGCTTATCTATGTCTACAGTTTGATTTTTCAGGCTGCTCTTTGTTAGAAAAAAAATGATTTGGGGGCTGCTTTTTGTTAAAAGAGAAATTCCACCAAGGACTCTGTTGCCCTTACTATCTGTCTAAATAATTTCCTTCTATCTCCTGTATCAATTTTATAAACTTCTTCATATTCAGACGGGTTAATAATACAGCATTGCCATCTCATGCATGTTATAATCATCCCTGCACCTGCTTAGGTTTTGTAGTTCCTAACTTTCTCGTCCTCTTCTAAAAACAGAAGCCCAGACAGATAATATGTCAATAACAAAGCAAGTATATTACTTCAGCTGTTCAGTGTGTCATTTCAGCCATTACATTAATAATGCAAACTGTGCGATATTTTAAGTTGCTACCCCCTGATTAAACTCAAAAATATAAAAAAGACTATTAAATTTTTTTAATATAATGGTTGGATGACCCTCTACTTTTCGATGCAAGTAAACAGCTACATTTAAATGACATCTGTGCTCTGGTCTCAGACAATTTTCATTTGAGGGATTTCCTCAGTATTTGCCTTGGTTCACTGGAGCATAGAGTGGCCCTGTTCAGTTATTACACATTACTTTTGATAGCTTTGGCGAGGCAGTCAGGTCAAGGGGTGTTTGTTCTGCAGCTTCAGGAGTGCTTGCTTTGTCTTGATTTATATTTCCTCCAGCTGCTCTGAAGCATCTTTTTATATCAGTGCAGATGCTAGGTCCAGACATTAGGAGAGTTTCAACCTCTAAGGTGATAAAGACTGTAGATTCATAAGCCCCTCGGGCATCATTTGAAACTAGAGATGGTATTTAGAGTCTTGAAAGATAGATTTTGCAGTACAACTAGGCCATAAGTAAGCTACCTCTGGGCCACTTTTATACTCATCTGGAACTTTCTCAGTTGTATACACTGGCCACAATGCCTGTCTGTTTGCAAATAAATGAAATGTCTGAAATGGTAGCTTGGGTGGTCTGTGAGCAGAAACCAATTCACAGTCATTCTGTGTCACCGGGGACACCAGAGGAATCTGCCAAAGATTCATACTGTGAACCCTGAGTATCTGAGACAGGTCTCAGTTAATTTAGAAAGTTTATTTTGCTAAGATTGAGGATATGTGCCCATGACACAGCCTCAGGAGGTCATGTCGACATGTGCCCAAGGTGGTCAGAACTGTTTAGTTTTTCACATTTTAGGGAGACCTGAGACATCAATCAACATATGTAAGATGAACATTGGTTAAGTCTGGAAAGGAGGGACAATTTGAAGCAGGGAGGGCTTTAGGTAGATGAGAGACAAATGGTTGCATTCTTTTGAGTTTCTGGTTAACCTCTCCAAAGGAGGCAATCAGATACGTATTTATCTCAGTGAGCAGAGGGGTTACTTTGAATAGAATGGGAGGCAGGTTTTCCCTTTAGCTTAGTGATTTTGGGGTCCCAAGATTTATTTTCCTTTCATAATACCAAATATGCAGTTGCATCCCCATCTTTCTATCTTTCCAAAAAAATAGAAAGAAATCTATTTTTTTCCCCTTAGAATCAGATATTAGTATTGTGATTTGGCCTCTTCTCTCCCATTCCTGTTCTCTGCGGTGAGTCACCCAAACACTTTCAGACAACTTTCTAAATGTGAATCAGCCCTGTATTGTGGTTACTTCCAGGATGCAATGTGCAGGTGAAGGCGGGCATTGTAAAGGTATACAGCTCTGTCTTTAGGTCCAGCTTGGAACAGCTCCGTATCTGTCAGCCTTTGTGCCTGGATCTTCAGATCAACTGAAAAATTCACCCTGCCTTTGATGAAACTTTCACCACCTATACCTAGCATCCAGAATTTCTACTGACAGCCTGTGTTTATAGTTCATGAACTTCTTTATTGCTCAAACCCTGCCAAAATCTGCCTTCCTTCACTTTTTGTTCTCTAGCCTTGATTTAATCCTATCCTATCTCCAGTCTTCTGAAGTCTAATTTTCCTTTTTAGGAATCTCTGTCTCTTATTTTTCCTTTTTTTTTTTTTTTTTTTTGTCTATCCAGGTATCTAGAACTCTTTTGGTGAACAAGAAAGAACTCTACCTTAATTAACTGGTTTAAAAATAAAAGAGGAGGGAGAGGGATTTATTGGCCCACACAACTGAAAGGCCCAAGCTAGTCCTAGTTTCACATGTGGTGTTTCAGGTGTGCAAAGAATTTGTCAGAAAATATCTCTCTTCATCTCTTAATTCTGCTTTTTTTATATTGACTTTATTTTCAGTAGACCCTTCCCTCATGGTAGTCCCAAAGTTCGGAGTTTATAGTGTTAAAGCTGTTTGACCCTAGCACAAAATTATTTCTTATACCCAATAGTTCTAACAAAAATAAAAGGCCTAGAATTGAGTCTTTTTGGACAAACTTGTCACATTTTCACGCAGAAGTCAATTCTTCTCACCAGGAAGATGGAAAACTTTAAATGCCCAGGTCTGGGTTACATGCATGTCCTTTGAGCCTAGAAGATGCAATCAGGCACACTTCAACCACATGCACCAAAAAAACATCAGAGCATTATCATCAGAGGAAGGTAGAATGGAATCAGGCAGGTCAAACCAACAGGCAACCACCATAACCACCTAGGACCCTTGGGATTTTTGGGTGGAATGCAGACTAGAAGGATCTTAATCTAAAATGAGATGAACTCAAACTGGTGGTTTTAGCAAGCTTCCCAATTCATTCAGATACACCTTAATGTCTGAGAACCACAACCCCGGAGATCCTAGAGATTCCAACCACTCCTGCAGGTGTCCTTGGCCATTGAAACTCAGAGTTCAGAAACATGGTTCAAAATGTAAGTTTCAGATTTCCCCACTCTGCAGACATTTACTCAGCAAAATGTATCTTAGGCTCAGTTCTGGAAGAGCAAGGAGGACATACTGAGTAGCAATGAACAACAAAAAAAGCTCCTGCCCTCCTGGAGCTTTTATTTCAGTTAAGGTAATTAACAAATATGTGAATAAATTCATGATATAATGGCAGACGATGACAATTATGGTAAAGAAAATGATGAGAAGCTAGCTAGCTAACAATGTGGGCAAGAAATAGCATTCCACAAGAGAAGCATAGCAGGTGAAAATGCCCTGTGGACTTAGGAGCATCAAGAGACAGCCAAAAGGCCAGGCCCCGTGCCTCATGCCTGTAATCCGAGCACTCTGGGAGGCCGAGGCGTGCACATCACCTGAGGTCGGGAGTTGGAGACCAGTCTGACCAACATGGAGAAACCCTGTGTCTACTGAAAATACAAAACATTAGCCAGGTGTGGTGGTGCATGCCTGTAATCCCAGCTACTCAGGAGGCTGAGGCAGGAGAATCATTTGAACTTGGTTGGTGGTGATTGTGGTGAGCTGAGATTGCGCCATTGCACTCCAGCCTGGGCAACAAGAGCAAAACTCCATCTCAAAAAAACAAAATAAAACAAAAATAAATGAGATAGCCAAAAAAAGGCTGGTGTGGCTGGAGCAGTGTTCAAAGAGCAGCGTGGTAGGAAATGAGGGCTGAGGAACACACAGGAATCAAATCACATGATGCTTTCAGACTAGGATGAGAAATCTGGATTTCATTCTATGCCTTGAAAAATAACCAGAAGATATAAACAGAGCAAACAGATGATATAAATAGACATCATTTGTTTTACTTTTTTTTTTTTTTGAGACAGGGTGTCTGTCACCCAGGCTAGAATACGGAGGCGCAATCTTGGCTCACTGCAACCTCTGCCTCCTGGGTTAAAGTGATTCTTGTGCCTGAGCCTCTCTGAGTAGCTGGGATTACAGGCACCCCCCACCATGCCCAGCTAATTTTTGTATTTTTAGTAGACATGAGGTTTTGCCATGTTGGCCAGGCTGGTTTAGAACTCCTGACCTCATGTGACACTACCACCTCGGCCTCCCAAAGTGTGAGCCACTGCACCCAGCCTGTTTTACTTTTTTTTCTGAGACGTAGTCTCACTTTGTTGCCCTGTTGTACATTTTTAAAGGATTGCTCCAGCTTTTATGTAGAGAAAGGACCACAAGGCTACATTTCTGGAAAGAAGAAGATCACTTAAGCCGTTAAGAGGTGATGGTGGAAAGGAGACATGGAATACACCTGCTATGTGCTCATAAAAACAAAACATTAAAAAAGAAAGAAAAAAGTGAACAGAATCAGGATGCATTTAAAAGTAGAGCAATTTGGAGCTGCTAAAACACAGAATGGGAGAAATAAGGAAAAGAAAGGAATTCAGGATAGCTGTATCTACCTGAGTAATGTTCTGGAAAATTGCCAGTTGTTTCATTTTATCTTTTTCTCCTTTTCTGTTTCCTGAATAATATAATTTATTTGTCTTTGATTTATGTACATTTGTACTTAATCTTCTGTTCTTTCTCAAAATGATAATAAAGTTTCCATTTCTGCCACAGCTTTCAGGACATACAAAGAGACATGCAAAGCATCAGCAGAGCCTCCCATTTCCTACCCCCAAAAAAGGTTTCAGGAATTCCAGGCTAAGAGATCAGGGTTTGGCAGCCCAGGTGAAAGCAAATGACTGACAGCAACAGCAAATGCGGTACATTCCATGAGAGGGATGGGAAGATGAAGGCTGGGCTGTTGCAACTGTCTGTTCTCTACAGGGGCAGGCAGCCATTCCCACTGGTTGGCTTCATTCAGTAGAGTGTAGGCTTCTTGAGGACAGTGAATTAGCTCACTCTGTATGTAGCCAGCTCCACTTCACTTGGTTTCCTGCTCTGTGCTTCAGAAGCACTCCATAAGTATGAAGCTAATTGAATTGGCTAGCAAGAAGGAAATAACTCACTGTTTGAAAAGTAGATTGAGCCCAGAGGTATTCTTCGACAGGGCTTTAAAACTGCCACTGAAAACAAGATTATATTTTATTCCAATTACACTAAAATGAGTTCAGTTACATTTATATGTTGAAAATATCCATAGCAGTTCAATTCAGTGAGTGGCAACGGTTTTCATAGCCTAAAGCACTCATTGAAGATGTTGGGACAGAGAGGAGATCATGAGTGAGACAGAAGGGGTGGAAGAAAGGCTGAACCCAAGCTAGAAAATAAATTTGCATATTTGATTCAGGTTTCTGTTACAGAAAGAAATAGTACAGCCATCACATCAGTGTTCTGTGGACTTTAGTCATTTGAGAATCTCCCTATGATTTTTGGCATGCCTTTTGTATCAGTCAGAGCTTTCCAGAGAAACAGAACTAGCATACATATAAAAAGAGATTTATTTTAAGAAATCATTTCCTGCAATTGCAGAAACTGGCAACTCCAAAATCTGTCAGGCAGGTTGCAGGCTGGAAACTCAGACAAGAGTTGATGTTGCAATCTTTAGCCTGAAATCTGCAGGGCATGCTGGAAACTTGGACAATATTTCTACATTACAGTGTTGAGGCAGAATTTCTGCTTTAACTGGAAACCTCAGTGTTTGCTCTGAAGGCTTTCAGCCAACAGCATGAGGCCCAGCCACATCATTATCGAATGTAATCTTCTTTACTTACAGTAACTGTAAATGCCAATTACATCTACAAAATACCTTCTCAGCAACACCTAGACTAGTGTTTGACCCAGCAACTGGATATCACAGCCTAGCCAAGTTGACACACAAAATTAACCACTATAGCCAATGTATTTATCCCCATTCATTCATTTCACAGATATTTATTGAATGCTTCTATATGCCAAGTACTTTTCTTGGCTTCAGGGAAACAGTTGTGAATAACACAAAATCCCTGCCCTCTTGGAGTAACATTCTAATGGGATACTCAGTGGAAGCAACAAGTTGGATGGGAAGAGGGAATCAAAAGCTCTGCTCTGGTCATGTTGAGATTCGATGCTTCTAAACACCATGCAGAGCCATCCTTTAGGTTCTTCTGCAATAAGGTACAGGAGAAAATAAGAAAACGTGAATTACTTTAGGTTTTTCCCCTTGTAATAATGAAATGTGAGCATGAATATAATGTTAAGAAAAATATGCACACAATCACTAACTGGTCATATTTTCCTACATACATTAAAAGATATACACAGCTGTTTTGTTTTCTTCATAATATTACCTGATTTTTTAAAAAGTAATTTTAGGAGGAGGGATGATATTGACCATTTTCCTCCATAACAATGTGAGCACCAGTATTTTAAGAACCTTGTCTGTTTTGCTCACCACCATCTTCCCAAGACTGTTGTGTCGTTAGTGTTAGAATTTAAGAACAAGATAATGTCGTTTATAAGCAGTGCACTGCAGGAAGGAAGGAAAGTGTTCACCAGCCAGAAGCTGGATCGTCTCTGCCATCTCAGGCCTTTATGAAATAAAAATCCAGGCTTTTCTTTATATGTGAGCCCCTCTGGGACTTGTCTGTGTTCAGCATTCCTTAAGGCTGGGTGTCATGACCTTCAGGAAAAAGATGAGAGAAAGTCTCAGCAGACAAGAAGAAGGTGGACATCGTGGTTCAAGAGAGCAAACTTCAAAGAGGCTGTTTGAAAGAGCGCTGATAACCTGCAATTGAAATAGGTCGGAGTATTTGTCTGGTAAAACATTTAGAATCAATGGGGGTCAGGGTCCCAATGTTTGTACAGGAGACTGCACCATCAAGAGGCTTTATTTGCTGAGATCGCTGAATGTATAAAGTGAGGGACGTGATGTTCTATTGCTTATGGAGGGGCTGATGTCTTCATCAGCATCTGGAACAGCGCCTGAGGCATAGTACCTCAGCAAACGTCGATTGAATAAAGGAGTGAGTGAATGCATGAACTATTAACATTTTAAATGGTTATCCATGTTCTGCCTAAAATTACCTTTTGCAGTACAGGAAATATGCCTGTCTAATAAGAAGTGGAGTGAGAGTGAAATATTGCCAAGCCCTTGGGGATGCAGATCAAAAAGCCGCGTTCTCTGCTCCCCTTTACTGGTCATCTATCTGAAGTGGAAGAGGAAGGGTTTTTTGATTGGCCCTCCTGAAGCCTTATTAATAATTACATTCATTTTCTCTAAATGTAGGTTCAATGACACTCTATATTTTTTAAAAAAGAATTTGTTATGTTGGTTTGAGGAATGTATGATTAAGATACCACAGTCCTTCCTTCCAATCAGAAACAGACTTACTCCCTGGTCACTGGAACTGATAAACAACCGCAGACTTTACCCAAAAGCACAGCAGAGTTCAACATCCAGATTCCTATCTGCACTGCACTCTCTCAGTAAGCAGATCAGAGACACAGAATCCCAGAAGGCACAGAGCCTAGCATGATTGCTTCCTTCTTCTAAATATACCTATCAGATAGGTCAGTGGAGAGCAGTAAGAGGGGAGAAGGAGAAAAGAGGTTGTACATGTTCCTCCCTTAGATTCTCTCCTAGGGCTTGGAGTGGGAATTCCCATACTTGAGGGCACTGTGAAGAGTGGGGAACGATCATCCCACAGAACAGTTCTTTCAACATCAGCAACTTTAAAAAAATATCTGCTGGTCTGTATCTGCCTTGGAAATCCAGTATGTTAATAATTTTAACTTGCCTCACTTCCTTCTGCCTCAAGGTTTAAAAATCTTCAGTCTGGATTGTGCTCAACTCAGACATTGATATTTTGATATTTCTGCATTAATTAGGCAGCATTTGACCACTGCAGATGTTGAAGCAATGTACAACTTGACTTCTTGATTTCTCTGATGATATGAGAAAATAATAGCCCTTTCTCCATGGATATTATTTTTGGAAAGCTGTGTCAGCTTCAGATATAGGAATACCTTAGATGCCCTGATAGGGTTGAGGCAAAGGGAAAGCCACTCTTCTCCAAGGGGAAGGGGCTATGGCAGAGCCAACCAGAAACTTGTGGATGTCAGCAGTGGTATGGCTACCACATGTATACCTTACCTGAGAGCAAACAGCTGGAGGGCAAGGGATAAAATATCACACTGCAGAAGGAATGCATGAGCATGTACACACACACACACACACACACACGCACATCTGTTAACATCAGCCATTAGGACAAGTCCTACTCTGGGTAAGAAAGAAAATGGAAGTGAGCAAGAATCGTTATATGGCTACTTTAAACTTTTCCTTAAAAAGAACATGGTAATGTTGATATAAAACTCTATAGTAATGTAATCAGCTTTCATGGATAGTTGCAGAACTAGATCCATTATCTTAAATGTCAAACCACTTAAAGCTATGATTTCTAGCTTTCAGTGACAGAGACTATTGAGGGATTTGCACAAACTGGTAAACCCCATACAATTTTTAGGCACATTTGAATCTGCACCAAGGCTAACCAATATGGCTTAATAAAATGTACCTTGTTAACCCTGATTTCTGTTTAATTAGAAGCATCTGTATGCTTCACTAGCTGATTCTAAATTCTAGCAACTTTGTTTACTTAGAGAGATTCATAATAATATAACTTAATGATGCATACAGTACAGATCCAGTGATTCCATTTTACAGCATTTTTTTTTAGAATGCTGTGTCTTTCACCTAGAATGTTCTTCATAATCAAAAACTGTCAAAGATTGGAAGCCAATCCTTGAGATTACCTAATGAAAACCTTCCACTTATAGATAAGGGAACTGAGACTCAGACTTGTCCAAGACCATTTCTGAGTAGGTAATAAAACTAGAATAATAACATAGCTTTCAACTCTCAATTTTTGTTCTGTCCTACCCATCCTTTAAAACTCAATGCAAGCCCCACTGCTACATGAAGGCTTCTGTGACCCCCAGTGATTTCTCACTTTGATGAATCCCTAATCATGGTCTATATTATACTATTAGCATTTGATTGAAAACCTGTCACTCCCAATATTATGCTTCAATCTTATATCTCTAAGGATATATGTGAGCTAATGCTTTTCTTTTCTTCCTTTGACCTGCAAACTTTTGAAAAGGGGAGTCCATACAAACTCCCTTCTCTTCCTTGCTACCAGTTCAGTTTTTAATCCCTTGCAATGCAGGTTCTCCTTCAGTTTTTATTCTAAGACCACAAATGGCCATATTGATAAATCTATGAGCCTTCTTCATTCCCCTGTTCTCTCTGAAACACTACTGACAATTCTCTCCTTCTGGGTACCTATCTCCCTTCTTGAATTTCTCTTCATAGCATTCTGTTATTTGTTCTCTATCTCTGTAGTTTCTCTGTGTCTCTTTCACTGACCCCATAGCTACCTCCCACTCCTAAAATAATCTCAGTTATCACCACATATACATTACTTGCTGGACACCACCACAAGGATGCCTAACATATATCACAAATTCAACCAAAACAACAAACTCCTTTTTCCCTATACATGCAACATATACTAAACACCCATTTCTGCTGATGACAATATAATCCTTTCAGCCTAACAGGCTGACAGTTTCCAGATCACCTTCCCTTCCTTGTGCTACAAATCTAATCCTGTGGCCAAATCAGTTTCATTTCTATTTTAAACATTTTTCAAAAATTCCTCTTTAGTGTAGTTTTCCTTTTCTTTCTGCTACATTGTCCTAGTCCCGGCCCTCATTATCTATCCTCTGAGCACCCCAATAGCTCTGGTTGGGAAAATAGAACTGAGACCTAAAAATCAGTATCAACACAAAGTAATATATGTGAAAGGATATGTGAATAGAAAAACAAAACAAAACAAAACCAAAAAACAGAGGTCCCTAACTGGCTATGCAAAAGCCAGATCTGGACACAAATATGTTTCATCTGACCTGAAGATCATTTTTACACTACTGAGCCAACTTTAAAAAGAGACCAAATAAAAATCAGTATGTTCAGGTTTTCTGGTAAAGGGGATGATCTGGCAACATCAGGGTCTAGTTCATTCAGTGTAGTTGTCAACTGGAGCTGAGTTGCAGTCTCCTCCTTAGACCTCTGCTCTCCAAGTCCCCAGAGGCGTCACCACTCCCTAGCCTCACTCCCATGCTTCTTGGTCCCTGTAGGTGGCTGAGTTTGTAAATTCTGCTGCAAAAATAAGGGCTAAGGGTTTTTGAGGGTAAGGATGCTAGTTCTGCTAAGCCTATATCCTTGACACCTAACATTTTATCTGTCACACAGTAAGCACTCAATAAATGTTGGGAGAAAGTTTTGGAAGTGACTATAGGCAGGCAAAGTACAAAGATACACAAGAAAGTAGGATTTAAATTGAGCCACGGCCAAAACAGGTTGATTTGATTAACGTACAAAGAGGAAAGAAAATAATATTTGAGACAAAGAATATTCTGTATTTAATTCCCAAATTTGGCACTTATTGTTTAATCGATTTAATTTACTTAACTTCTTTGAGCATTGTTTCCCTGTCTGCTGAGTTAGGATAACATATATGTCATAGTGTTGTTATAACTAAGATAAATTACTCAGTAAGATTCAATTACTGAAATTACTGAGATAAATTACAAAGTAGAATTCAATAAATAGTGGTCATTAACAACAACAACAACAATATAATAATAACTCTCTGAATAAAGTCACCAATAGTTGTACAGAATCAGGGCATGTGGGTAGTCCAGGTAGATTGAAGCACAATGCTTCACAGAGGGAAACAATGATAGATAAAAAGGGAAAGATGACAGAATCCAGAGTCAGTTGCCATTTCTCTCTCTGACCAACTCAAGTCTTAAAGCTAACAAGTGCATCCCTGAACTTTCTTTGTGGTGTAACAAAGGCCAAGGACTGTGACGTGTTCCTCTCAGTAAAAAGTACTTGAGCTTTGAATCAGATACACATAGGTTCTAATATCAGGGCTGGCACTTAACTAGCTGAATAAAAGAACCAGATTTTTAACTGTTCTAAATATCAGTTGCCTTATCTATAAAATGGGGATGGGATGGCCTTTGAAAATAGGGTTGCTGTGTTAAGTAATATATATGCTAGGCTCATGGTGGAAACTCAATAAATCGTAGTTCTCTAAACTGTACTATGGTTGCACTATCACATGCTATCTATCCTCTGTCCCTTTCTTTTCTTTCCCTCTTGTTTGTGTTTGCTTCCTATGTTTTTCTCTATCTCTTCTTCACTAGGCTCTTTTGCCTCCTTACCTATACTTAGTGTGTTAAGTGTTTACTAAGATTAATCTCTTTCAAAAGCATTTAGAACCCTTACTATAAGTCAGGCACTATGCTAATACATGTGTTAGCACAGCTCCCTGTACTGGCCTTGGAAGTACTTAAAGCTCATTTTCACGTATAAGCCATCCCTTCCAGGTAAATCGGTTTGCACAGTATATCAGCTTGAAGTTAAACAAGGCCATATTCTAAGCCAAACTGTGCTCACATTTTTTGTAGTTTCAAAATGGTATGTGTGGGCATAGCATGGAGAAGAACTAGGAAACCTGGGACAGGTATCGCTGGAACTGCAGGAAGCATCAGTGAACAGCAGTAGAGGAACAAAAGTCAAAGGATAACCAGGCAAATCCTTTGACCCATTAATCATATATGTCAGTTTTGCCTGAGGACATAATTATGAATATGCACAAAGACTTAACTATAAAATATTGCTTCTAGACTTTTTTATAATACTACAAAAGTAAAACAAACCTTAACATCAAACAACAGATTAATTCAATTATGGTTTATTCATGTAAGCTATTAATAAAGCATATCACGGAGGAATATTTATTAACATGAAAAGATGCCCAGGCTGTGTTACTGAGAAAAGCAGATGGTAAGGCAAAATATATGAATGAACCTATGTTTGTAAGTATATATTAACATAGAAAAGGCTGGAAGGCAAGTGAGATGTTAATCATAGACTCTGAAGGTAAGATTATAAATTTTTATTTTTTTATTTTGTTTCTAGCTTTGTTTCCGTGTACCACTTTTATAACAAGAAGAAATACCCCACTCCCCCCACCAGCATACACACACATGTGAGTGGAGATAGAAGATAGAGATGATAGCTAGAAAGCTAGCAAGATGGATGGATGGATAGATGGATGGATGATAGATGCATACATGAATGGATAGATAGATATACATAGATACATAGATGGATGGATGGCTAAATGCATGTATGGATGGATAAATACATGATGGAGAGTTAGATATATGCATGGATGGATGGATGGATGGATAAATGCATGCATGCATGGATGATAGAAAGATAGATTAGATAGCTGCATGGCGAGATGGATGGATGGATGGATGGATGGATAGATACATGCAAGGATGGATGATGGAGAGATAGCCAGCTGGATGAATGGATAGATAGATGATTGATAGACAGATAGACAGATGATCCCCACGTCCAGAAGGCATATCAAGCCTGATGTTTAGGGAGACAATGTTTAATGAGCCTTAGGAGTTTCATTAGTGACAGGTTAATGAAAACAGGCAAAGGTCCTGAGACTTGTGTCTGAGCCTGTTTTTTTTACCATCAGGTCGACGCCCACGGCAACATTCTCCTCAGCACCCTGGAAATCCGGAACGAGACAGGTGGCTCTGAAGTGCTCACGAGCGTAAGCGACCCCAAGGCCACCATGTACTCCTACGACAGTGCCAGCATCCAGTACCGCAAGCCCCTGAGCAGCCGCGAAGCCTACGGGCGCGCCCTGGACCGGCACGGGGTGCCCAGCAAGGGGCGCATCCGCAGGCGCGCCTCCCAGCTCAAAGTCAAAATCCCCGACTTGACTGATGTGAATTCCATAGACAAGTGGTCCCGAATGTTTTTCCCCATCACCTTTTCTCTTTTTAATGTCGTTTATTGGCTTTACTATGTACACTGAGGTCTGTTCTAACGGTTCCATTTAGACTACTTTCCTCTTCTATTGTTTTTTAACCTTACAGGTCCCCAACAGCGATACTGCTGTGTTTCTCGAGGTAAGAGATTCAGCCATCCAATTGGTTTTAGGTCTTGCATATGTTTTATTACTGTACCATGTTTACTTCAAAAAGACAAAACAAACAAAAATTATTTTTTTCCAGTCTACTGTGGTCCAGGTTATCAGCTCTTTAAGAGCTCTATTAATTGCCATGTTTACAAACAAACACAGAGAGAAGTTAGATAGATAGATCTTTAGCAGTCTTTTCTAGTTGCCCCGGATTTTACTGATTTATTTTTTAAGTGAAAATGGAAAGAGGACCTTGCTGTCCACCTGCACTGCTTCCTGGTAAACTGTAACCATCTTGTGTTGCCAAAAAAAAAAAAAAAAAGAAAAAGAAAAAAAGAAAGTAAAAAAAAAAACACCACCACAATTTCCAGGATCTCAGAAGAAAAAACAAAGCCATTGACAAGTTACAGATTTCCAGGAAGAAGGCAAAAGGAAAAGGAGCTTGGAAAGGAAAGGAAGATTCCTCTCCACCCATATTCTCCCATGTCTGTTGTAAAAGGCTCCACAGATCCATAGAAGAGGGAAGGAAGGGCACGAGCTGGTCAAGGTTACGCAATCCCAACCTGCCATCTTCACCGCACCATTAAGCTGGATATTCTGAAAAATACTTCTTTCTCAGACTTCTGGCAAATTCTAAATTAACATTAGAATCCAACCTGGTTGACCTGTAGCGATGGAGAACATTTTTCATTTTTTCTTGAGAATAAGGATCTTGGAAGGCGATGACCATTTTTCTAACTGGCCATTTCAGATGTGCAGCCCTGCATTCATCTCATCACCCTGGATCTCCCTGACGCTGTGCCAGGAAGCCATGCCATCCCAGTTCCATCATTCCTGCTCCAGAGAGTGTGGGAGGAAGGGGATGGTGAGCAATTTTTGCTTGAGAAAAATAATGCCCTTGCCACTAGGAAGGCAAGATTTATGTGCTGTGAAAAGGGTGCCTGGGCAGTTATCTGAACTGCCAAATCTTAAATCAAATAGTATATATTTCTTTGCCTTCTAGAGAGCATATCTAATGGTGACAGGCCAGTCACACAGGCCTCCGCTGGCACTTTATGGCTCTGCTCTCTGAGCTCTGCATTCCAGACTGGAATGAATGCTTTGAAAAATACACAAACACCCATGTTGGTGTCATTCCCCTTCAGGACCATATTTCCATTTTAAAGAAAATCTTGAAAATAGCAGAACTATAGATAAAAACAAGAGTAATGACAAAAGCAGTAAACTTCCAACACGTGCACCAGTCCCTAAAGAATAGACCCTGTCTACACTCATTAATCACTGTCATTGCTCCTCTGCCTTATCTCTACTTGTGGATTAATCTTGGTCATGGTTCTCATAGAAGGGGCATCCTTCAGTAGCCCAACATAATTCTAAACATGTCCAACCAGCTACAGTTGAGATTCTTCCCATGTTATGTCATTGAAACCTCATCATTTTATTTTTTAACCTTAGTATCTAAGAATTCCATATGTTCATTTGCAAGATTGAATGAAACCGTAAGCTAATCAAACAGTGATACAAGAGGTTTGGGACCTGACCCATGAATGTGAAATCGATTGAGGTGATAACTAGGAATGATGGCCTGGTGTAATGATCTAGCTTTTTCCCTTAGGCTGTGATGAGGGTCCATGTTTACAATAGCATCAGCTTCTGGAAATTATAGCCTTCACTGGACAGATGATCCTGAATTCTCACCGGTGAGCTGAAGGGGAGAAAGTTACGAGATACTCTTTTAGAAAGCAAGAGGAAAAGGGGACTTCAAAATAAATGAAGAGTTAAGGCTGAAGATAACATACATACAAAGACTCTGCTTTAACTGGAAAAAAAAAATGATCTCAGTGGTTTCACCAGAAGATAGTAGGGTTATAGGGACCACATTTTAATTTAGATTTTTAGTTGTATTATCACACTTTCCTGGTCAAGGAAATCCCCAGCCTTAGAGAATGAAGTCATTCATTTTGAAACTTTTCAGTCCCTTGACAGGGTGAGATGCTTTGCCATCCTAAAATGGCCAAAAAGAGTGGTACATGGCCATGTCAGTGATTATAAGGTTAATATTCTGTAGTGACCACAAAGGAACCACTGTGCAGCCATTTATTTTAAACACAGGAAGGAACATTGTTGGCTGATGCCTAATAGAAATGAATCATTCTGGGTGTCAAAGCTCTTTTAAAAGCTTTTAAGAATGAAATGCCAAATCAGAAAGGAAGTGTCTGTAATCTATGATCCTCAACAAACAATTTCTTTTTATTTATCGATTTAGATTGTTCTTCTTGGGAAAGATTGAGAATATTTGTATTTTTATTATTGTATTTTTATCTTGCCTTTAAAAATCTAACAATTTTGATGCTGTAGTGTTAGATGTAAAGCATCTTCTGAGAAAAAAAGAGAACATTTTGAATTCATATATTCACCTTTGTAAAATGTAAAATTATTAAGCCTGAATCTACCCATCAGGCACAAATTGGTGTCACCATACGTCCTCCTGGGCAGTAAAGGGATCACAGCCAGCATTATGCAAATCCTGTTAAATAGCTGATTCTAGAGGCAATGGCAACCAGAAGAATGGAGAAGCTGCTATATTTACGGTTAAAGACTTCTGTCCCCACTTCTTTCTGGACACTTCTGGGCCAAGTTCATCCCTCCTTGGCCCTGCTCCTGGCCAAATCCTCCCCTTTCAGGGTAAACAGTAAATAGACAACAAACAACAACAACAAAAAACAACTTCTTTCTCTGGCTGTCTCCCTTGTCCTGCCCTAAATCATATACATAAAACATAAATGTTGTTGGACATTCTTAAGTGCCCTCAAAACTGGCCCCATTCTTGAAAGATTCAGATTATTACATGATAGATTATTATTCAATCATTATTGAGTTGTTTTCTTTTTGCCATGAAAATAGCCATACTCCCCTGCATTACTTAAGTTGAGGAAGAGGCTGAAAGTTGCACAGACTCACTCTCTAATGCCACAGTCATGTCCAAGTACCCCATGTTTACAGTTCAGAAACTGTGACATAAACTGTGTTACAGACTTCACTTGTGTAAATCCAGTGGAAATTCCATCTTTCACTGGACAGTGATGACTGCATACTCATTCCTTCTAATCATGCTCCTTGGCTTAAAATATTAGGGGTGACCTGTGCATCACACTTACCAGCTTTGTGAGGCAAAGATCCAGGTCAAGACATATTTTTGGCTTGAATTATCCAGGATTATTGCCTCTGTTTTCTACATTGCCAAATAGAAACAGCAAACTGGTTGATAATTCTGCCAAATGATTGACATGTGTTTTCATACATGCCATCTTTATTGTGCATTACAATTAATGAAGGGTCTTGAAAATGCAAAGAGAAAAAAAATGTGGTGCAGGAGAATAAACTTTGGTTTAAGGGTCCAAGGATAGGCATTTCTTAAAAAGCATTATGTACAATACATACAAATGTTGACTAAATTCCATCTTTCTAAAATCAATTACTATTTTATAAATATTAAGAAAGAATTCAATTACAATTTGCCAAGTTAAACAAAAATGATATATTTATAATACTTCTAGAGGGAAATAATTTCCAAGATTTCTTATATGGACAATTTTGAATAGTATCTTACCAAAGGGTGATGTGTCACCATTTTCTTTCCTAAACAAAGTAAATCATATCCAGGAGGGAGGAAAAAAAGTAATGTACAAGCTCACGGTGGTTCAATCAGCATTACTGGGATGAGGGGGACAGAAAAAACAAACAAATATATCTGTTTCCTGAAAGCAAGCAGTGAACATAAAAGTAAAATTGTTAATGGAATGTAGACTATTATGTAAACTTCCTTGTAAATTCTGTACATAGTTCATTGAACTGTTCCCTGTTGCGTGGTGGTCCTCAGCTTTGGGTGGATGTTCAAAAAATCTGATCATTGTAAATAATGTAAGCTTACAAGGCATTTGCTTTTCTTCATGAAGTGAAATGATTAGTGATTTGGACCCAAACCAGAATCTTTTTTGCTCTTACTCTTTCTCTGCCATTTTGTGTGTGCAGTTGTGTAACTCTGCTGCAAGCCATAGCCAGGTGTCTGTGATCACTGCCTCATCCCCTTACCCCACTGAAAGGGACAGCAGCTGATGAGAAGGCTGCAAGCCTGTGGGGCTCGGGAAAAGTGCACCAGCAGAAACGGAAACTGTAGCAAGCTGCTCCTTGAACTGCGTCATAAAGATATTTGTCTTTATCAGTCAGTCATTCGTGGCTATTCACATATTCAGATGCTGAATTATCCATGCTGTTGAGGGGGTCAGGAATGGAAGAGATATTCAAAATCCACAGGTAATCCAAAGCTTTATTTGCACCAATAGCTTAGCTTCTAACTTCTTCCTTCCAGTTTCCCAGAACTTCTATTAAGAATAGAAGTGAATGAATGGGTTTGATCAGGGTAAACAGTCAAATGTCCAAATGATGGGAAGGAGCAAAGGAAGAGACAGTAAATGACTGATAACACCAACTGGCTGATTCATTCCTGAAAGATCCAGAGGTAACCATGTCATTGTTTTTTAAAGGCAAAGAGAAATATTGATATACATTGGGATTTGAAAAAGTCTTTTTGGCCAGACATGGTGATTCATGCCTGTAATCCCAGTACTTTGAAAGGTCAAGGTGGGAGAATCACTTGAGGCCAGAAGTTTGAGACTAGCCTGACAGCATAGCAAGGACTATCTTCATTAAAAAAAAAAAAAATTAGCTGGGCGTGTTGGTATGCACCTGTAATCCTAGCTACTTGGGAGGCTGAGGTGGGAGGATCACTTGAGCCCAGGAGTTCAGGTGAGCTATGATCTTGCCACTGTACTCCAGCCTGGGCAACAGAATGAGACTCCGTCTCTTTAAAATAAAAAAGAGAGACAGAGAGAAAAAGAAAAATAAAACAAGTATTTTCCAGCTGGAGATAAGGATATATGTGATATGTGCTAATTAAGCTTAAAAGAGTCTGGTAATTAGTGTTCTCAAATACATTTCTCCCAAGTATTGGTATTCTTGAAAGTCTTCAGAATGGTGGGATATTATGCCACAAGATGTGTTTCCATACAAACTGGCAGTCCCAGGGAGAGCAATGATATCTACGGAAATTCAGAATATCCAAGTCAGCTTGTTTCTTAGTAATGTTTTAGAGTGGGCATGTCTTTCTTGGAGGTAAGAACTTTGCAAGGTAAGACTTTTTGTGCCAACATTTTAAGTGCCAGGAGAGTTCAGTAAGCCATTATTTTGAAACATATTGGTTCTAAAATGTGCCAACTAGGGTCCACCATCAATTGAGAAAGAAAAATGCTTTTTTTGAACTAATTAGGTCAGTCAATTACTAGTTCCAGAACACACTGTGCTTTTACTTTAGCCATGCTTTTTTTTTTTTAAAAAAAGATAACTGAAATCAACTAAGTAGATAGAAAACATAATGTTTGGAGGCTGCAATTTCACTAAAAGCATTTTAAAGTATATTCTTTTTAATAAAAGAATTGCAAACCAGAGAATAATAAGCTCCTGGAAGGATAAAGGTAAAAAGTTTTGTTCGTTATTACTTTTCCTATAGCAAGAATTTCCTATTCAAAGTTGTTTGGGTTTTTTGTTTGGTTGTTGGTTTTGTTTTATTTTTTTCTAATTAAAGAGTCCTTGTTATAACAAGAGACTCGCAACCACTCCCTACTGGCCCCTGGATACTTTGCCTATCCTGAAAAAACCAGCACTCATCAGAAAGCCTGCAGACCAGTTAGAATTCAAGGTGGGAAAAGTAGGTCTATTTCTGAACCATTTGGGAAGGAAAATCATTCTTCTGAACAACACTACCTGCATTTCTGTTTCTGCAGACAATCGAAAAACAGACCAATGAAAGAAAGGCCAAATAGCATTATTCATTTGCCTTAGGTTTACAGGGTCACAGATCCATTAGCTTAATACAGCTTCATTTGGAAGCCAAAGGATGAGCAAGAGCAATCAGTATTGCTACCTGGCTCTTGCTTCTTCTTCCTGGGTTTTTTGTTTTGTTTTGTTTTTCAGAGAAACAGGGAAGTGAGGATATTTTCTAATGTAATTGTTTACAGGTATAAATTATTAAAATATGGTATGTGTGCATTTTGCAAGTTTAATTTGGGTAAAATAGACTACATCTCCTGTCTTCTTTCCTTCACACACTGTATACCTTCCTGCCTCATGTTAACCCAATGAAATTGATTCCATTATTTTCCTCTTTCTTATTTCCAAACCACCTAAGCTATCATGACCATGAACAGCTGAAAGCTTTGACTTCTCTGGACTCATACTGTGTATCTTCAATTGAATTCATTAAAACAATGAATTTAAATAACTTTTTCTAAATTCTTATTCCTGTTGCCTTTAAAAGTCCTTGGGAGGCAGGTTGTATAATCATAATAGACTCCTCCAAACTGCCTTGAATAATTTTTCTTTTCTGCTTTTCTGTCAGTTATGTAAAGAGTACATGTGTTTACATAAACCTTCTCACTCCCAGCCTATTTCAAAGTAAACTGGAAATAAAATTCTGCAGGTCAATCTTATGGAAATTTACATTATCTTCCCCAGAGTTTGAAGATAAGGCCATCTCCTTACATTACGATTGTAATATAGTGAATTTAAAGTGTATCAGTCCTTTATCAAATTTGTTTATTCATGCCCTTTCAGTCTTAAGTAGGCCCATTTTACAATTTATTATGATTCTTCCTAGAAGGGCTTATCATTCAAATGGCACACCACTAGTCACAGACTATCCTCTAGGAACTTGATCCATTTCATCTTTTTGTATATTACTCCCATTACAAATTTCTACTTCTATCACCCTGCCCACTCCTCCTCAGCCTTGCAGACAGCCTGCAAACTGTCTAAATTTCGCCCATAAAAATAGGTAGAACACCTGTTTCCTCTAGACAGCATTTATATAGATTTAGAGAGTAGAGAGTTCTCTAAACATATACCAAACAATATGCAGCCTAACCTGAAAAGTTAATAAGAGAGCATCATGACGGAGACAGAGAATTCATAGTGCATAGAAGACACCTTGAAAGTATTAATACGATTGAGGACCTGGCCTTTGTGCTGTCTCTGCTACTGCCTAGGTGCATGACTTTAGACATGCCACCAGATGACCTCCAAGTTCTCTTCCAACACTAAATTTCTAAGGTGATTTTAGAGAAGTTCATTTGCATGGGAAGTTAGCAGAAAAATACAGGAGCACCATGGTCTCTGCTAACACAACCCAACAAATTTAGTAATAATTCTTGACAGCATGTCTTTGAGAATAAGCCATCTCAATCAAGTGAATTGAATTCAATACCTATTCATACTGCTTTAAAAATATAGAGAACATACAGTTACATTTGCAAGCCAAGTGAAAAAATGTTACTATTTTTGTAATGTTCTATAACTACAATTTAGAGAATAGAGAGTTCTCTAAACATATACCAAACAATATGCAGCCTAAGCTTGAAAAGTTAACAATAAGTGAGCATCATGATGGAGACAGGGAATTCATAGTGGATGGAAGACACCTTGAAATTATTAATACGATTGAGGACCTGGCCTTTGTGCTGTCTCTGCTACTGCCCAGGTCCCTTTAAGAGAGTCTCAGATATGACAAATCCGTGTTATCTGGTCTTTATTTTCAGATCTCTGAAAGATAAAGATGTCCGTAAGCCATTCTCCGTAATTCAATCAAGGAAAAGCCATGAAACACCCCATCATGGATGGAAAAGCCAATCTCCAGGCAGCATCTAAGCCCAAATGTTGTTGCAGTGCCCTCCTCAGTCCTGGACCCCACACTGTCTTGTTTCCTGAAGGTAGAGCAGCAGCTATTTTTGAGCTCTCAGGCAAGAAGCAGCTTTTTTTTTTTTTTTTTTTTGAGACGGAGTCTTGCTCTATCGCCAGGCTGGAACACAGTGCCGCAGTCTCGGCTCACTGCAACCTCTGCCTCCTGGGTTCAAGTGATTCTTCCGCCTCAGACTCCTGAGTAGCTGGGACTACAGGCGCGCGCCAAACGCCCGGCTAATTTTTGTATTTTTAGTAGAGATGAGGTTTCACCATGTTGCCAGGATGGTCTCGACCTCTTGACCTCGCGATCCACCCGCCTCGGCCTCCCAAAGTGCTGGGATTACAGGCGTGAGCCACTGCGTCGGGCCAAAAAGCAGCTTTTCATCTGTAATAGTTGGAAAGATTCAAGGTCTTTAGAACCTCCACTATCTGCTCTCCTTGCTCAACTCCTTCCACCCCGGCTTACCTAGTTAAACGGCTTACCTAGTTAAATCCACTGGTGTTAGGCGCAACCATGTCAAAACTGAAAATGTATTAATTTGTGATTAACATTCTAGCTATTAATGTTCTTCAAGCATGCATGGAAAATTCCAGTCTCTGAACATGGTCCTCAAAACAATTTCTGCAAACAAGCGTCTTAACTCTTTTTGTTTAAAGACACCTTCCAACTCTAAACTTTTATGATTCTCCTGAGAATTTCTTGACTGATCAAGCTTTTTCCATTGTACTAAACTGCCTAGATTTTATCCATTTTACCTCTATGTTCTAGATTTTGAGTAGCTCAAAAATGAGTGGAGAGTAGTGGAGAAGAGAACTGTTCCCACTCCCAGCAGATGAATATCGTGCTCAGTAGGCACTCTGTGTCCAGTTTTGTTTTCTGTTTTTCCCTTCTGCTCCACCCATCTGCTTTCCCATACACAAAAGCCTTTCCTTACTCTCTTGAGAAAACATGTAGAAGGAAAATTTGCACAGCAGCTCAGTAGCCTGAAACGTGCTCCAGTTCTTTTTGGTTAACATTATTGTTAGAGGACCATATGACCCACTTTGCCTCAGACAGTCTCAGTGTGTAATTACTAATAAAATTCTCAAAATTGTCCATGTGAATAATAAATTGTACGGCCACCATAATTATGGGGTCTCAGCAACCTGAAGAGTGGGGGAAATATTAATAAATTTCACATTAACACACTAGAGGAAACATGTCTTCACTCCCTTCTCCACCACTCATACTCACCTTATTTCTCCATGAGCTCCTCAGCTTCCAGTGAGCTCATCCTCAGGTCTTCCTTATCCTTCCACTCCAACAGCCACACATCATCCCAAAATGTTCTCACTGCTGTGTTTGAAGTTTTACATTTTATTTCCACTGCCTAGATATTCTTCTTCCTAGCTCCACCCCATGAGTGGTTTAAGAATCAGGCCAACATCATCCAAAATGCAGTCCTCGGGCACCCTTCCTCATTCAGTTCACTCTTCTGCGAACACTCCCTCAATTCATGTGGTCACTTTGTTCAATAATAACAGATAGTTTATTTGCACATTTCTAGTTTTGCAAATATTCTGTCACCCTAAATGAATTGTGAGGTCCTTAGGAGTAAACACCCCATTTTTAAATTCTTTTGTATTGTCCGAAGCATCAATTGTTCTGTTCATGGCAGAGTCTGTAAATGCTGATTAAATGACCTACCATGGGAAATACAGAAAAAAATACTTTTTCATAACAGGCAATACTTCAGGATTATAGATAATACTTTGTGGGACAGATGACCCCTACACCCTCTCTAAGTTACTTTAGTCCCACAGAGCCTATATCTACAACTTCTCTATGAATAAAAAATGCAGTCAAAGTTACAGTGGAACCCAGGTTTGGGCCTTGCAAAGTGGTCATTAAGATTTTTTTCTACTGAGATTTACTAAACAGAATGAATCCTGATAATACCACCAATTTAGATTCTACCAGTTCTAGAAAAATGGACTATTCCATCCTAATTAGTACTGCTTTTTCCTTTATGGAAAAAGGAAAGTTTTCTTTTATAGTTTTTTTTTCCCCCCTGTTTATCCTTGCTTGTCTTATTAAAAGCCTTTTGAATCTAGATTCTACAGGGTATTTATTCTTGAAGCTGGGGCTATACTGCATTATTATTGGAACATTCCAATGTGAATTTTAATACTCCCAGAAGGTACTTCACAACAAATTCTATTTCTGCCAAGATATAAATAGGAGATTTAGAACTATATAAGAGAGATGGACAGTTCTTGACATTCACCACTGCTTCTCAAAACTGCATAAAATATAATAGATGTACAAGGAAATGCATTTTCTGCCTCCACCCCTTCTTTTAATTATTAACATTCCTATTGTCCTGTTAAATGTAGTATTTACTAATTTACATAAAAGAAATATATCATTTGCAAGCCTTACCTCAGAGTGGTAACCAGCCATCCCAGTTTACTAGACAACATATTTTTCTACTTGAGATTCCCCAAATACATTTAATTGCAGTGTATTTGCTTTTGCTTTTTAAATTAAATCATTGTTGATCTGTTTCTTACATCTTTTTTAAATACTCACTGGATAAAGCTTGAAATTTTACAATACCCCTGAGACATTTTTAGAGAAGTCCTTTGATTATTCTAACTTAACATCAGTGTGATGGAAAACAGAATTATATATCGAAGTGTTCTCTCATATTCAGAACATCCAGTACTCTTAAAAAGGGAATGTTCATGATTATATACACATGTTTATTGACTGTGTTGTTCAACTCCTTATTTCAAGGAGAGTCAATAACTTTCTTTCTTGATTAAAAACTACCATATAAGCTGGGCAAGGTGGTTCACATTTGTAATCTCAGCACTTTGGGAGGCTGAGGTGGGCTGATTGCTTGAGCTCAGGAGCTCAAGACCAGCCAGGACAAATGGTGAAACCCTGTCTCTACTTAAAATACAAAAATTAACCAGGCATGGTGGCGTGTGCCTGCTGTCCCAGCTTCTCAAGAGACTAAGGTGGGAGGATCACTTGAGCCTGGGAGGTTGAGGCTGCAGTGAGCTGAGATCACACTGCTGTACTCCAGCCCAGGTGACTGGGTGACAGAGTGAGACCCTGCCTCAAACAAACAAACAAAAAAACTACCACATGCATTATTACTAAGCCAAGATTTCACAAGGCTTTTGAAAATTCCAAATGACTTAAATGTTTACAAGGACCAAAAACTTTTTGATATTTTAAAATAAGCTTTTTCCTTTTTAATCACCATGCAGCATGCTGTGCCATCATGATGGGAGCCTGATGGCTAATGTGAAATAATGTTGGCATGTCATTTAAAAGATTAACGGGGCCAGGCACGGTAGCTCACGCCTGTAATCCCAGCACTTTGGGAGGCCGAAGTGGGCGGATCACGAGGTCAGGAGATCAAGACCATCCTGGCTAACACGGTGAAACATTGTCTCTACTAAAAAAAAAAAAAAAAAAAAAAAAAAAAAAAAAAAAAAACCGGGGGGGGGGGGGGCCCACGGGGTGGCCGGCTCGTGGGGGGGGGGGGGGGGCGGAAAAAAAAA
>CAUYQU010069135.1:0-56922 GCA_963574635.1 Cheracebus regulus
GATCAAGGAAAAATAATCAGGCCACTGGCCTTCTTAATTTTTTACTTTCTGCTAAAGAAACACGGTGTTCCTTGTGTTACCTGTAAGGGAAGAATTGCTTTTGTTTTATAAACGGCATATAAATCCTGAGGAGGAGGAGGCATGTTTTGTGCACTTTAAACCTTGCGGACACCCAGATGTCTCCCTCTATCCTCTGGAACTACTAAGATTTAATTTGTTCCCTCTTCTGCTTACTAGACTTACTGCTAAATTATTTAAATATTTAAATAAATTAATTTAAGACAGGACTTCAAAATAGAAGTTTGGGGAAAAAATTTAATAGTTTAAATATTAAATAAATTTTAACCTTATTAAAATGTTTTTGGCTCATATAGAGGGAACACATAACCAATTTCATGGCCATTCCTGACTTTGACCAATGGATCATTTCTCTTTTTCTTTTTTTTTTGAGACAGAGTCTTGCTCTGTTGCCCAGGCTGGAGTGCAGTGGTGCAATCTCAGCCAATGCAATTTCTGCCTCCCAGGTTCAAGCAATTCTCCTGCTTTAGCCTCCCAAGTAGCTGGGATTACAGGCACCTGCCACCATGCCTGGCTAATTTTTTTTGTATTTTTAGTAGAGACAGGGTTTCACCATGTTGGCTAGGCTAGCTTTGAACTCCTTACCTCAAATGATTTGCCCACCTCAGCCCTACAACAGGCGTAAGCCACCGTGCCTGGCCCACTCCTTTTTCTTAAAACAAGCACACCTCAGGGGCCAGTGGGGAAATTTGTCCAAAGAGAACCAGGGGTTCAGCTCTATCTATTGACCATGCAGCAGACTTGAATTCTCTTCATCTCTGGGCTGAGATCACACTGCGGGAAAGCATTCTGGAAAGTGTAAAGTCGGCCAGAGAAAGCAGTAGAGAGCACAGACTCTGGGCCAGACTGCTTTGGATATCAACTAGCCATGTGGCCTAGGTCAAGTCCCCTTTCTGGAACCTTAGTTCCACATCTAGAAGGTGAGATACCACCTACCCCAGAGAGTTATTTTGAGGACAGTATGAGGTAACATTTTGTAGTCTTCTGGTATGTAACAAACAGATCACTGTTAGTATTTGGTAATATTATTAGGAATTAATTTGACTGTTCTCTAAGAAAGGGTGGATGCCTTACCTTCAAAGGTACTAGAGTCCAACAGGTTACCATGACTAATTTCTTGCTTTTTGGCTCAATTTTTCCTTCCTTTGTTTATACCACACTACAAAAAAAATCTTGTGTAATCTTTTCTTTCCCTGAATCAGAAATAGTAAGATCATTGTAGAAAGCTTGGGAAAATTCAAAAAAAGTTATAATCACCCATAATCCTACAACACAGAGTTAAGTAACAACACTTCAGCATATTTCTTCCACTTTTGCATATATATTTTAAAATAACTGGACTCATGCTGTTTATAGTTCTATATCCTACTTTTTCCCATATTTAATTTTATTTTGTGTGCACTTTCCCATGTCAAGTATTCTCAAAAACATACTTTTTAAAATGACTCCATAACCTTTACATAAAGCAAACCATTCCCCTAAGGTAAAAACATTTAGATTGTTTTGCTTTTTTTTCTTTAATTTATAAGCATCCCTATAGTTAACATAGTTAACATCTCTTTTGTATATAATCTTGACTCACATCCCTATTTCTGGGTCCCTATAGATTCTTTTTTTTTTTTTTTTTTTTTTTGAGACAGAGTCTTGCTCTGTCGCCAGACTGGAAATGTAGTGGCACGATCTCCTCTTACTACAACCACCGCCTTGCGGTTTCAAGTGATTGTCATGCCTCAGCCTCCCAAGTAACTGGGATTACAGGCACCAGCCACCACGCCCAGCTAATTTTTCTATTTTTGGTAGAGGCATAGTTTCTTCATGTTGGCCAGGCTGATCTCGAACAACTGACCTCAGGTGATCTGCCCACCTAGGCCTCTCAAAGTCCTGGGATTACAGGCATGAGCCACAGCCCCCAGCCCCCATAGATTCTTATAAGTAGATCAAGGGTTCTACGTGTCTTAAAACATTGCTGGGCAGGTGTAGTGGCTCATTCGAGTAATCTCAGCACTTTGGGAGGCTAAGGCAGGTGGATCACATGTGGTGAGTAGTTCGAGACCAGCCGGGCCAACATATTGAAACCACATCTCTACTAAAAATACAAAAATTAGCTGGGCATGGTGGCACACATTAGTAATCCCAGCTACTCCGGAGGCTGAGGCAGGAGAATTGCTTGAACCTAGGAGGCAGAGGTTGTAGTGAGCTGAGATCATGTCACTACACTTCAGTCTGGATGACCAAGCGAGACTCCATCTCAAAAAACAAGCAAACAAAACATTGCCAAACTACTTTCCAGAAAGTTCACACCAGTTTACTGGCCTGATGGCAGTTTCAATACCAGTCCCATTTCACTCTCACCAGCAGTGACCACTATTTTTTTTTCTTTAAAGACAGGGTTTCACCGTGTTGGTCAGGCTGGTCTTGAACCCCTGACCTCAGGTGATCCGTCCACCTTTGCCTTCAAAGTGCTTGGATTACAGGCGTGAGCCACCACGCCCAGCCTACTATTTTTTTTTTAATTTCCAGCAAACAGAGACCAAAATAATCTGGAATTACAAGTAGAAAAAATCTGTTGTTAAAAGAACGCTATCACACTTGTAATAATTTATACAATGAAATCACTGTTATCCCATTCTTTATCAGGTATGTGACCCTGCCCAGACAGGTAAAGTTGGAAATATCCTATATGGGCCGGGCTTGGTGTCTCACACCTGTAATCCCAACATTATGGGAGGCTAAGGTGGGTGATCACCTGAGGTGAGGAGTTTGAGACCAGTCTGATCCAACATAGTGAAACTCCGTCTCTACTAAAAATACAAAAATTAGCTGTGTGTGATGGCGGGCGCCTGTAATCCCCCCTACTTGGGAGCCTGAGGTGGGAGAATCACTTGAACCCGGGAGGTAGAGGTTGCAGTGAGCCGAGACTGCACCACTGCATACCAGTCTGGACGACAGAGTGAGACTCCATCTCAAAGAAAAAAAAAGAAATATCCTACATGTTCACATTTATATATTAAACATAAAGTAATAATTGAAGTGCCGTATATAGAGACTCTCAAATAATTTTCAGTGTAGTAAGAACTACGTAGGAAAGGGAATTATGCCCCTTCACATGAAAAAGGGCCTGAACGACATGCAAAAAATTCAGAAATGTACAATAAGATTTATGTACTTTTTCCCTGGTCTTCTAGTGGTTAGAATTTGGCAAAAAGGAAAAAAAATAAAAAATAAAAAAAATAAGATTTATGTACTTTTCTACATGTAGATTACACCTTAATTTTTTTTGAGATGGAGTTTCCTTCTTGTCGCCCAGTCTGGAGTGCAATGGCGCAATCTCGGCTCACCACAACCAGTTCAAGTGATCTCCTGCCTCAGCCTCCCGCGTACCTGGGATTACAGGCATGTGCCACCACACCCAGCTAATTTTGTATTTTTAGTAGAGACAGGATTTCTCCATGTTGGTCAGGCTAGTCTTAAACTCTCGATCTCAGCTGATCCTCCTGCCTCAGCCTCCCAAAGTGCTGGGATTACAGATGTGAGCCACTGCGCCAGTCTATACCTTAATTTTCTTTTCTTTTCTTTTCTTTTTTTTTTGAGACAGAGTTTTGCTGTCACCCAGGCTGGAGTGAAATGGTATGCTCTCGGCTCAACACAACCTCCACCTCCTGGGTTCAAGCAATTCTCCTGCCTCAGCCTCCCAAGTAGCTGGGATTACAGGTGTGAGCCACCATGCCTGGCTAATTTTTGTATTTTTTTTTTAAGTAGAGATGGGGTTTCACCATGTTGGTCAGGCTGGTCTGGAACCCCTGACCTTGTGATCCACCCGCCTCATCCTCCCAAAGTGCTGGGATTACAGGTGTGAGCCACTGTGCCCGGCTATACCTTAATTTTCTAAGAAAAAACTTAAAAGGGGATTTGTACAGAAGAAAATGTATACACCTTGTATATACATAAGACCAAATCACAACTGCTTTAGCTAATGCTGCCATTTTTTTAAGCCTTTCTGGTTACTGAGTGACTACTACTAGGTACGTGCCAACAGCCAAGACCCACTTCACAGCAGTCAGGGGTCTTTTTCACGTTTTCCTCATTTATCAAAGATTTTATCTACATTCCTCAACTGACTGACCAGAGGAAGAAATTTCTTCTATTTTGGCAGCATTAAAAAAACTATACAGTGATTTCAAGCCATTTAAAAGGTTACATAAAAATAGCATCCACCAGCCTCTAACCTACAAAGTTAACAGGCATTTTTGAAAAATAAGGACCTAGTGATACATTTTATCACCAATCATTTAGGTACAATATTCCCAGTAAAACAATTCCCTTGAAGTGAAAGCTACTCTAGCAGAAGATGCAGATTTCAAGGATCTAATAATCTTGTATTAATGCAGTGCTGACTTTCATTTGTACACAATCAGTTTGTTACTGAACAAAGAACTCTTTTTAATTGCCCATAGCAATTAATGGTAATTATTTTCCTTTGTCTCATTCCTAAGTAGTGCAGGCTGCAAAAGATAAAGTCACAGTTTTGACCTTTCCTTTAAATGAAAATGGGGAATAAGTACAACGCAACTACACACACACACACACACACACACACACACACACACACACACACAATGCAAATATATATATATATATAGATAGATGTACACACATATACACACACATGTATATATAATTTTTTTTATGAGACAAGGTCTTACTGCATCACCCAGGCAGGACTGCAGCGGCACAATCATGGCTCACTGGAGCCTTAACCTCTGGGGGTTAGTTTAGATGATCTGTCCACCTTGGCCTCCCAAAGACTACAGGTGTGAGCCACCATGCCTGGCCAAGTATATATATATACCTCAGGAGGCTATTAGCTGTAACTAACCAGCATACTTTTATACTAACTTTTTTTTTTAATGCAAAACGTTACTAAAATAAAGTATCATGGCCAGTGTGGTGGTCACACCTATAATCCCAGCACTTTGGGAGGCCAAGGTGGGTGGATCACATGAGGTCAGGAGTTCGAGACCAGCCTGGCCAACATGGTGAAACCCCATCTCTACTAAAAATACAAAAAACTAGCCAGGCATGGTGGCGGTGCCTGTAATCCCAACTACTTGGGAGGCTGAGGCAAGAGAATCACTTAAACCTGGGAGATCGAGGTTGCAGCAAGCTGAGATTTCGCCACTGCACTCCAGCCTGAGTGATACAGCAAGACTACATCTCAAAAAAAAAAAAAAAGTATCATAGTGAGCTCCACATAATCAAGAAGAAAAATGTATTTCTATCAGTATGTTTCTTCTTAAAATTATTTTTAAATTGTAAATTGACAAATTGTAGTTGTATATATTCTATCTGTGTATTTTTAGTTGCCTAAAGAAAATCTCTCAATTTGTAGCTACCCAAATACTTTTCTACTTGCTAAAAAACAATGTAGATTTAAGGAGCCATTACATGACCAAACATCTCTATCTTCTTCCTGTTAGACTAGTTTACTTACACCTAGTTTTGTTACACCTGTGTTTGAATCCAGGTCAGAAATAAAATGTTTAACTTTTCCAAAATGCTGGCTAAAAAGGCAAGCCAGTACTTGTGGGATAGATTCTTTTCAAAATACTGTGATATGGAACCTACTGTGTGCTTAAATCTCTGAGTATGAAAATCTTCAAGACAATTAATACAGGACTGTGTCCCAAGAAGCCAGACATTAATCAGAATAGTCTATTCAACATGTACTTCCCTTCACCCTATATAGTTCATTGTTTACAACTGACTAGAAATTCCTTAAGGTGAGGAACTATGCTTATTCTTCTTATACTGAGAGAGGCAATGTAGCCAATTAAATACAAACTTTGAAATCAGACAGATCTGGATTCATAACACTGCCTTACTACTTATTAACTGTGTCATCATGATCAAGAAGTATGCAGATCAAAGGCTGACCAGGGCCAGGCGCAGTGGCTCACACCTGTAATCCTAGCACTTTGGGAGGCCGAGGTGGGTGGATCACCTGAGGTCAGGAGTTCAAGACCAGCCTGGCCAACATGGCAAAACCCTGTCTCTGCTAAAAATATAAAAATTAGATGGGCATGGTAGGCATGTGCCTATAATCTCTGCTACTCAGGAGGCTGAGGCACAAGAATTGCTAGAACCCAGGAGGTGGAGGTTGCAGTGAGATGAGATTGCACCACTGTACTCCAGCCTGGGCAACAGAGCGAGACTCTGTCTTGGGGGAAAAAAAATAAAAATGAATAAATTTTTTAAAAAGTCTGACCAGGAAAGCATGCCCTCTAAGCGTTTAAAGCCTGCAAATGGCCATTACAGTTGGTACAAACATGTCAAAAAAAAAAAAAAAAAAAAGACTTTGGCACCTGTTTATCTTCTATCAACATGGATATAATGGGCACCTACCAAGTACAAGGTATTTTGCTAGGTGTGGTGGGAAATCAAAGATAATATGAGAGGCTCCTCATCCTCAGGAGTTTACTATCTAGAGAGAGATGACAATCAAGTATTAGCTACAAAATAAGGCAGAATGGGAACCAACCAGTATAATCACTTCATTTTTCAGATGAAGGAACTGCAGTCCAGAGAAATGAAAATGATTTGGCTAGTCACACAGTTAGTAAATGGCAGGGCTAGGGCTAGGACCCAGGTTTCTTCAATGTTCTTTACATCACAGGAAGCTGCCTCTCAACTGTTCAAATTCAATCACTAATTTACTACAGTGGCCAGGACAAGGACATCTTCCAAGTAAGAATGCAGAGATATTAGGAGAGCAAAAGAGGCAGGAAATACCAACAGATATAGAATACAACAGTCACAACTGCTGCAAAGTGCATAAAAAGAAAATGTTTGTTTCAATAAAGGAAGATGAGAGAGATAGGCAAGTCTGGCTATTTTCAACTGAAACAAATCTTACTTTCCTGTAATGATGCTTCATGGCTGAAAGTATCTGGTTCTCTGCTAATATACCAACTTCATAGGATTTCTCTACAGCAGAGAAGCAAATAAATGAGAATTGGATTGACAGATGCCAAAAGTTATCTTCAAGAATTCTTCATAGATGAAGCCTGATAAAGCGTTGTATGAAAAGTTAAATAGAAATAAACTTTGGGGAAGATGAACATGAATTATTTGTTTGCATTTCTTAATACCAGCAATACAAGTGCTATTCAGACCATTGCTATTTGAAAGCCTAGGTCAACAATGACTCAGCTTGAAAAACTGCACATTGTTTTTAAAAGAGGTATATGGTTTTAGCTATGCAGCTAATATAATCTGGATAACGCCATCCCCCTAAATTATAATGTAATTTCCATGTGAATGCTTGAAAAACAGGTAGTGTTTATTTTATACCTGAAAAAGTATACAGCAAGGGTAATTCAGTTCATATTACTGCTTCTTCCAGGGAAAGAGCCCCCTACTCAGACTCTGGGTTACAGGACTTGATGACAGGCAGTCAGGGGTTGGCAGGTGAGGGAGGAATCAAAGAGCAGCAGCAACAGGAGCTTAGTCCTAAGCCCCAGCTCTAACTTGGTAAGTGACCCAGAACAACAAGCATCTACAATCAGACCTGGACAGCACACCAGACTTCAGAGTAGGAAGATGAAGCCCAGAGAGGTAAAGCAATTTGTTCAAGGTTCCAACTAATTAGAACAAGGGCTAGATCAGAAGGCAGGTCCCTGCCCTTATATAAGTCTAGCACTTTGCTGTGGCAGGAAGCTTGTCACAATGCCCTATGCTAGCCTTCCATTTCTCCATTTGTAAATGAGGAGGCTGGACTAGGCACTATTTTCACACTGAGTTCCAATGAATCAAGGCATCAAAGGAGGTATTTCTGCTAGTCACCTTCTCTCTTCATGCAAAGAATCTCAATTTAACCTATTTCATATATCATGAAAAAGAAATTTTACCAAATGGACTACATGGATAGTGCTGTGATGAATAATAATAAAAGTTTTTTAAAAAGTAAAAAACGGGCCAGGCACAGTGGTTCACGCCTGTAAGCTCAGCATTTTGGGAGGCCAAGGTGGGTGGATCACTTGAGATCAGGAGTTCAAGACCAGCCTGGCCAACATTGTGAAACCACATCTCTATTAAAAATATAAAAATTAGGTTGGAGTGGTGACACATGCCTGTAATCCCAGGTACTCAGGAGGGTGAGAGAGGAGAATTGCTTGAACCTGGGAGGCAGAGGTTGCAGTGAGCCGAGATCCTGCCACTGCACTCCAACCTGGGCAACAAGAGAGAAACTCTGTTTCAAAAAAACAAAAAAGCCATGATGACTGTGTAAATCAAGCCACTGTTTAGACTACCAGGTGGTGACTGACAACAGTCATAGCAGATCACAGGAAGACCCTGCTGGGGGTCTAACACCTCTCAGGAGACCACAGTGGACCAAAGATGGGAAGCAGACCAGACTAGATGGAGAAGAATCACCACTCCCACCTTTTCAATCTCCAGCTATATTGACCTGACGCGTCACCTCCCCTCACATGCAGACTCACCAAACATCTATGAGGCTATGGTTTACTGTCACCTGTGCAGCCCTCACCCCCTCCCAGGCTGTGTCCTTTGCCAAAAGTCACCATCAGATCCATGGATCTGCCCATGAATCTGCACACGGACAACTTCTTCCAACTTCTTCTCATGTGGATTAAGAAGAATGAATATTTTCTGATTTGTCATTGTCCTAAATGCGTCGACCTTCATCATGTCAAGGAAAATGGGGGGCAGGTAAAAGGGTGGCAGGGGGGAAGACATGGCTAAAAAAAGGTTATTTGAAAACAAGATGATGATGGAAGTGAGGAACTTTGATCAGATCAGTTTCTAAAAGTCTTTACAAAGATTTTCTAGGCAGGGCAAGAGCCCTTAAAAACATGTTACTACGTTGAAAGCAGCTGTCTAATTGCCATCTCCTGCTCCAGCCCCCCACTCCAAATGGCACATTAACTGTGCCAGAAGGCCAAGGATACCACCTCACACTTCTGTAGCATCCAATCCATCACGAAAGCAAATGTCCATGCTGGGGCTGGAGCCTGTGCTAACCTCAGAGAAATCTGACCGTCTTTAAGAACATCAGTTACCAGTTTAGGTGGAAAAATCAGCTCTTTATTCTGTCTCCACTCTCCCCTATTATGTAAACTTAGGCTTTGGGCATGCAGGACCTTTTTATGCTGCCAATGATATTAAAACTCTGGGACACACACTTAAGCAATACTGCACACACCATTTTTATTCTTAATTATCTGTCACTTCCACATTAAGAATAAAAAACAACTATTGATATCAATATGGGTAACACAAACTCTAAGATAAATTCAGAGAATTAATCATGATATACAAGGCTAAAGATTTACCAACGAAAATGAACCAAAAATCTTTAAGTCAATAATGGTGAAAGCCCATGCTATACACAGATCATTCAAATTACCAGATTCTGTCAGAAACATTTAAAAAAGTTCAAGGAGCCACAGAGATCTACTATCAGCCCTCTTCACTGTCTCATATACAAATGCCCTAACATTTGATGAGTGAATGGTCCAACTCTGTATATGACACTGAATGCTTTTTATTTCAAATGTGTCCACACAGAATCATTTCTAAATAAGTGCTAAAATAAACAAAGTTTGATCATAGCTCAGTTAAGAAAGTCCTTCCAGTAAATGCTCCTTCACAGTTGGATGGGCACTTTAATATACAATTGCCCTAGGTCACAGCAGGGGAAAAATCAGACTTTTGATTTACTTAAGAAATAAAATAAATAAACCTAGAACATGCAAAAGATCCCCTCTCCCAAGTTAAGGAAGAAAATGCTTAGATGGATTTTCTGTAAAAACCACCTCTACCCCTGAATGAACTTCCTACATGAGCTGGGCTTTTTTGATTGACCTGAATGAACCTCCTAAACTCCAGCCCAACCATATAGTCACTAAAGAAAATAGCTCAGGAATGGTAGCTAAGACAAATTTCTCAGATAATAAGACTAAAAGTCCAATCACATCTGCCAGTTCCTGGCACCCCTTTCTAACTCCACCAAATCAGGTCACTCAAAAAGCTCAAGGAATGTCAGGGCCCACCCACACACCCCTTGTACACCAAGAAGCCTCAGAATTTTGCACGGATCTGCCCAGAGGCACTCAGCTCCTGTGGCAGGGAGTGCCTGCAATACCAGAGGGCAGAAATCTGAGTGACACTTGGCACTCTCTCTTTCAACAAACAACCGCAAAGTGCTTTCCAAATCCAAGCCCTCACCATTTTGAAGACCAGGAAGCTGGAGCCTTCCCAGGGGCAGAGGTGGAAAAAAAATAAGCCCACCTTTCCATCCCCTCCCCCAAGGCCACACTGCAAACCAGAGGCCATTAAGGAAGGCAAGTGGCTTCCCCCTAGGTCCAAGTGTGGCCATAACCCTTGGCGGGATCTGGAGAATTTGAGAACTGGCATACTGGCATTTCCTCAGCAGAGGAAAAACAAAATGACTTGTCAGCTGGGAAGAAAAAATAAAAAAGTACACTCCTAGGGGTGCTGGCTTAGAGGTGGAAGGAGAGAGAGGGTACTTGATGCAATGGCTCAGAGAAGGAAGGAGGGAAAGTGAGAAAGAGAAGACCTGTGAGCAGCTGCATTCCCCTTTTCTAAGGGACACAAAGCTGCAAAGCCCAGAGAACTGAAGGGGGGAGAGCAAACGGAGCAGAGGAAAGAAAATGGGGCAATGGAAAGAGATCTACCTCCCTCCACACTACTAACCTTAGAAGTAGGAGAAATGGGGGAGACACTCCCAGACTCCAGAGCAGTAACAATCAACCAACCCCCACCTATTTACACAGATCTCCCAGGATCCCTGGGGATAGAACCCTCAGGGTTAGGGTGCAGAGAGAGAATCTGCCGTCTCAGAGCCTGGAGAACCTAAGGCCCAATCTAGCCCCTTGGCCTCTTCAGCGGAGGGATGGAGAACACAGAAAGACAAGCCTGAAAGGGGAAGTGCTCAATGGGGAATGGGTGGGCCACCGGGTCGTGAGCTGCCAGAGGCAAGTCTGATAACAACTATGCGGGAAGAGAAGCAGCCTGGCAGGATACAAGGGGAAAGAAAAAAATGGTGAGGAAGGTAACAAGTCAAGGAAGAACAGAATTGGAAGAGGGATATCAAAGGGGAGTGAGAATCTATCACAGCGCTGAGGCAGCGCCAAAAGGGCGGTGTGTGGGGAGGGTGGGGGATACATAGGAAAGGGCGATTAGGAAGACATCTTAATGTCAGCATTAGAGTAAGAACTCCAAAAGAAGAGGCTGGGCAGTGGAGGGTGGGCAGATAAAGCAGACAGTGAAGGGTGAGGGCGCAATCAAAATGGTGGGGGGAAGAGAATGCCATGTGGAAAACAGCCTCGGGAGGGAACAGAGGGGGGACACGGTGACAAGAATCCCAGTGTTAAAGGACCGCTCCGAGATCGAAAGCAATACAGAAGTGAAAAACGGGTCTAAAAATGTGTGGGCAAGTGGACAGCTCCGAAAGGGGCACGGCTGGGGAGGCAGACATTAAATACAGAGGAGGGAGCAGAATTAAAACTCAGAGGAGAAAGTGCAGGTGCAAAAAGGATTGGGGGGGGGGCAGGTCTGTGAGATGCAGAACGGGAAGGGGATGGGGGACCAGACCGACAGTTATCAGGGGTACAGTCAGATTAAAGGGCACGTCTAAGGGCCAAAACGGGGAGGAGAGGACTTGGAGCAAAGAGGGGGACAGGAAGCAGTTTTTAGGCAGAGAACTGAAGGAGAGACAGGCCAAAGAAAGGAGTAGCAAATGAATGCAGTAGCTCAGAGGAGTGCCAAAAAGGAGGTGGGAAGGAGAGGAAACCTCCAAGAGAACACTGGGGCTGAAACTGAAGGCAGATTGAGTTAGGGAGAGATCAGTTAAGTGAATGGCAGAAATGGGAGACCTGCAGAGTCAGAGAAGGGGGAGGAGGCTGCTCCCCGGGAAGGCAAAGTCGGAAAGCAAGCAGGTGAGGGGAACGCAGCAAGATCTCAGGTCGAGCAAGGGGCAGAGCTGAGAGACAGAAAGGTCTGGAAGCGAGGAAAGGGTCTGAATGGCAAACGGGAGCAAGAGCTGAGAAGTAGAGGCAGCAAGCACGGTGCGGCCAAGTCCGAGGGGATCCAGGGAATGAACCGGGGCACGGAAGGGTCAGAAAGGCAGCCGAGGGGCATTCGTGGTGCAGCAGGCTGAGAGGGCAGAGACGGAAATGCGAGCACTAGGGCCCACGAGGGAACGGGATTAAGTCCAAGGGGAAGACCAGGGGCAGCAGTGCTTAGCTGAACAGTGGTCTTAGATGGATCTCCAAGGGGTTAGAAATGCAGGTCCTAAAGGGACAGCTCCCAAGGTGCAACAGATTCTGAGACAGTAATAATAGCACAGCAGGTAGGTCAAAGAAGGGGCCGAGGACAGATCTGAAGGGTGTTGAGAAGAGAATCGAGAAGACGCAGAAGGGTCAAGGATCGCCAAAGTGGGAGCCACGACTAAGGGATGCAGAATGGTCAGTGAGGAGAAGGTGGGTGCCAGTGCAGAGCCCGGGAACAGCGAAGGGCATCACGGAGGGGCGGAAGAGGGAAGGGGGGCGCAGAATAGGGAGCCGGTTGGCTCAAGTCGGGGAGGCTGCGAGGCAGACACTGAGATCCCAACGGGTCGTGGGTGGGGATGGCGGCGGGGACAGCAAGGCTGGGAGGGCAGGGGCAAGTCCAAAGGGCAGGAAGGCCCCACGGGCAGGGCCGACGCGCGAAGCGACCGGGACCGCGGGGCCCGGGAGACTGGGGGGCCGCTCCTCCCCTCCCCCTCCAGCTCCTCCATTGTTCGCAGGCTCCGGGCCCCGCCGTCCCCGCCTCCCCCTGGACCCCGCAGCGGGGCGGCGCCCGGCCTCGCCGTCCCGGGCCCGCGAGCTCGCGCACTCACCAGCTGGGCGCCCTCAGCGCGGCCCCGGCCTCAAGGATCCCGGCATCAGCGACGGGGGCCCCGGCGCCATGTTCCCCTGGTCCTAGTCCAGCAGCGGCCGAGGCGGCGGCGGCGGCTCCGGCGGCGGGGGGCCGGGCGGACCCTCCCTCGCGGGCTCCCTCCTCCGCCTCCTCCACCTCCTCCTCCCGCCGCGCCGCGGCTCTCCCTCGGGGCGGGGGGGCGGGGAGGGGAAGGGGGGAGGGGCGGGAACCAGGGGGAGGGCGGACCAGCCTCGTTCACTCCCTCCCTCCCTCCCTCGCAATGGCGGCGGCGGCGCCTCCTTCCTGCGACGGCCGCTCCCGCGCGCGCGCCCCCTCCTTACTGCGCGTGCGCGGCTCGGGGACCGTTGCAGGGGGATAACGGCCCCTGAGCGCGCGCCGCGAAGGGACAACCAGCGGGAAGCAATGGGGAGAGGTCAGAACGCCTGCGCACCCGAGGAACCCACTGCCACCAACGCTGCCTGGGGCTAGGAACGGCCGCGGACGGTGCAGTGCGCGTGCGCCCCCAAAAATGCCGCTACTGCGGCGGCCGCCGTCTCCAGACGGAGCGCGAGGCGACCTGCAAACGAGCAGAGGGAGCAGGGTGGGCGAGCGCGCGTGCGCGAGGGGCTGCCAGCCGGCGCGGCTGCCGTCGAGGGGCGGAGGGAGTGGCTCGCAAGAGCAGCGCGCGTCCCTGCGCGCGCCTCAAGCAGCCGATCTGCCGCCTCACGCTGGCTCCTGGAGAAAGCCAAAGGAGAGAGGCATGGCCCGGTTTTGGGGGTGGGGGGCGAAGGGCGCGATCCCGCTCGCGCGGGACCTGACCAACCAATGGGAAGCAAGTGGAGGTGGGTTTGCCGCGCCAGCCGCAGCCCCCGGGATAACGGAGGAGGCCAGAAGGAGCGACGTAACGTGGGGTGGCGAGGCGGGGCTGAGAAGGAGGGAGCGCACCCAGCGAGGGAGCTGATTGGACACCATGAGGAGGCGTGGCCCGCCTCACCCCAATCGGAGGCCCGCAACTCGTCGTCCCGGAAGAAGAGGCGGGGCTGGAGAGCGCGTGCTCTTTCTCCTGGCAGTGAAGAAAATCTGCAGGCAACGCGCGCGTCCATACAACTTGTTTTCGGTTTTGTGATCGTCTGATTTCCCAGGAGAGGAAAGACGGCCTGGTCCTATGTGCAGCTCAAGCCTGTCACTTCGCATTGTGCAAATGATTGCAAATCAAATGTCAGGGCGCCTGAAGGGGAAATAGTAGTGATGGGAGAGGGCACCGCTGTCACCCTTGACTCCTCTGAACTGAAGAGGTGTTCCTCTGGGACTCCTCCGGAAGTACGGATCGTGGAAGATAACTTCCCGGGCGTCAAGCCAATATTTGTGGAATACATGAAAAAAAGGACGTTTCCTATTACATTTTGCAATTCTGCCATCAGTCTCTTCATCTTTAAAATGGGATGTTAGGCCGGGCGCAGTGGCTCACGCCCTTAATCCCAGCACTTTGGGAGGCCGAGGCGGGTGGTTCATGAGGTCAGGAGTTCGAGACCAACCTGACAAACATGGTGAAACCCCATCTTTACTAAAAATACAAAAATTAGCCGGGCGTAGTGGCGCGCGCCTGTAACCCCAGCTACTCAGGAGGTTGAGGCAGGAGAATCGCTTGAATCCAGGAGACAAAGGTTGCAGTGAGCCGAAATCGCGCCACTGCACTCCCACCTGGGTGATAGAGCAAGACTCTGTCTCAAAGTAATAATAATAATAATAATAATAATAATAATCGTAACTCCCTCGTAGGGCTGCTGTGAAAATTAAGCAGATTATGTTTTGTAAAGCTCTGGAAATCACGGCTTGTATCTAGTAAGCACTCTATACGCGTTGATAAATAAAATTACGTGGGCTTGTTTATCCCATTAATAAAGCTTTTTATATTAAAGGTTGTTTCCATTTACCTTTTTTTTTTTAATGTAGCAATTTTAGGGTCAGGTGCATTGGCTCAAGCCTGTAATCCCAGCACTTTGGGAGGCCCAGGCGTGCGGATCACGTAAGGTCAGGAGTTCGAGACCATCCTGGCCAACATGGTGCAACCTGGCCCCTACTAAAAATACGAAAATTAGCTGGGCATGGCACCCGGCGCCGGTAATCCCTGCTACTTGGAAGGCTGAAGCAGGAGAATCACTTGAACCCGGGAAGCGGAGGTAGCAGTGAGCCGAGATCGCACCACTGGACTCCAGCCTGGACGACAGAGGGAGACTCCGTCTCAAAAACAAAACAAAACAAAAAAACCAAACAAACCACTTTTAATGCATTCAACTGATTTTTAGATGTTAGCGACTTAAAAACAACAACTTTTCTTTAAGCAGTGGGGGCTGCCAAATAGAATGCATGGGCTGTCATTGCAAACCCTGGCGTGTAAGGGATTTTTGAGATTACTTGAGGAGACACAGGAAAGACAAGGTGTGGGGGAGGGGCAGTGAATTCCTGATACCCTACTTTAAATGAATGTCTTTATAACACCTATGCAGTGTTCCAGGTCCTTTCAATCTTAAATTTGTGAACTGGCAGCACCTGGAGAAATAGGACGATTGGGCTCACTCCGGAACCCCCAAACTGCTTGGGAGCCCATCAGCTCTGATTTACCCTTCAACTCCCAGCTTGAAGTCACCTTCTCAGGGTAGTCTCCCAGATTTGGCCCGATCCCTCATTCTTTAATAATAAAAATGAGGTCAGGTGCAGTGGCTCATGCCTGTAATCCCAGCACTTTGGGAGGCTGAGGCAGGCAGATCACAAGCTCAGGAGATTGAGACCATCCTGGCTAACACGGTGAAACCCTGTCTCTACTAAAAATACAAAAAATTAGCTGGGCTTGGTGCGTTCGCCTGCAGTCCCAGCTACTTGGGAGGCTGAGGCAGGAGAATCATTTGAACCCAGGAGGCGGAGGTTGCAGTGAGCCAAAATCACACCACTCCACTCCAGCCTGGGACAGAGTGAGACTCTATCTCAAAATAATAATAAGTATTTTGTGCCAAGCAACAGTCTTTTTTATTTTTATTTTTTATTTTGAGATTAAGGCTGGGACTACAGATGTGCACCACCCCACCCCGCTAATTTTTTTTTTTTTTTTTTTGAGATGGAGTCTTGTTCTGTCACCCAGGCTGGAGGGCGGTGGTCCAATCTCCACTCACTGCAACTTCCGCCTCCCAGGTTCAAGCAGTTCTCCTGACAGCCACCTGAGTAGCCTGGACTACAGGCACCACACCCGGCTAATTTTTGTATTTTTAGTAGAGATGGGGTTTCACCATGTTGGCCAGGCTGGTCTCAAACTCCTGGCCTCAAGCGATCCACCTGCCTCGGCCTCTCAAAGTGATGAGATTACAGGCCTGAGTCACTGAGCCTGGCCGCAACATTCTTTTTACTTGTTTTTTGTGGATTTTTTTTTTTTTAAAAAACAAGGTCTTGCTCTGTTGTCCAGGCTGGAGTGCAGTGGTCCAGTCATGGCTCACTGCAGCCTCAACCTCCTGAGCTCAAGCAGTCCTCCTGAACATCTGGAACTACATGCCCTTGCCATGACACTTGGCCTTTTTATTTTTTTGTGGGGGGGAGAGACTTGCTATATTGCTCAGGGTGGTCTCAAACTCCTGGCCTCAAGCAGCTTCCTGCCTCAGCCTCCCAAAGCACTGAGTTTACAGGCATGAGCCATCATGACTGCACATGCCAGGCAAAAGTCTAAAAGCACTTTAGACCTATTAACTCACTGAATCCTCATAACAACCTTATGAGTAAGTTATAAGGTACAGAGAGGTTACACAGCTAGTAAGTAGCAGGTTTGAGATTTAAACCCAGACAATTGGATCACATTACTACACACCTATTCTTCATAGCACTTCATCAAGGTTTGAAGTTCTGTGTTGGATCCCAGGACTTTGAGACACTGAGAAGGAAAGATCACTTGAGCCCAGGAGTTCAAGTCTTCATTGAGTTATGATTGTGCCACTGCACTCCATCCTGGGCCATAGAGCCAGGCCCTGTCTCTAAAAAGATTAAATGTGGCCAGGGGCGCAGTGGCTCATGCCTGTAATCCCAGCTCTTTGGGAGGCCGAGGCCGGTGGATCATCTGAGGTCTGGAGTTGGAGACCAGCTTGGCCAACCTGGTGAAACCCCATCTCTACTAAAAATACAAAAAAAATTAGCCGAGAGTGGTGGCGGGTACCTGTAATCCCAGCTACTCTGAAGGCTGAGGCAGGAAAATTGCTTGAACCCGGGAGGTGGAGGTTGCAGTGAGCCAAGATGGTGCCATTGCACTCCAGCCTGGGCGACAAGAGCGAAACTCCATCTCAAAAGATAAAAAGATTAAATGTTTTATGTTAGTGTCACCATTTTATGTGTGAACCCTCTGAAGGCAGGGGACTCTGGCTAGTTCCAAATTCTGGCAAATGGCCCACAATTAATACTTGTTAATAAATAAAAATGAATGAGTCACCCAGGCACTGTAGCTCAGGCATATAATCCCAGCACTTTGGAAGGCTGAGGTGAGTAGATCATTTGAGGCCAGGAATTCAAAACCAGCCTGGCCAACATGATGAAACCCCATCTCTACTAAAAATACAAAAATCAGCGAGGCGTGGTGGTGTTCGCCAGTAATCCCATCTACACGGGAGGCTGAGGTAGGAGAATCACTTGAACCCGGGAGGCAGAGGTTGCAGTGAGCTGAGGTCAGGCCACTGCACTGCAGCCTGGGTGACAGAAAGAGACTCTATCTCAAAAAAAAAAAAAAAAAAAGAATGGATCCAATGCTAAACAAGGAGATGGTAGGCACTGCGGACGTAGTGGCCAGAGGCAAAGTCCTGTCCACTAACTTCTAGCCTTCTTTGAGATGCTCGCTCAGATGTCCCCTCTTCCAGGAGGTCTTCTCTGACGCGACAGGCTGGGTCAGCTGCTCCCTCCAGACTCCCACAATCCCTTTAGGTCTCCCGTCCAAGCCCTGGCCACCTTGGGTGGTCCATATCTGGTGACAGGTCTTTCCCATCGGACTGCGAGGCCCCTGAAGGGCGGGGCCAGGGCTGTCTCAGTCAACGTGGATGTCTATAGCACGGATCCAGGCACAAGTCTGGGACTCAGGCATTGTTTTGTTGCATGAGCGGAACCATCGAGGGGTGCATTCCCAGCTTTGCAATTTTTTCCAGTGCGCAAGAGGGCGGATAGTAGCTGAGCAAGCCAAGCACAGGAAGCGGGCTTCCCTGGGGGCAGCCGCCTCCGCGCACCCGGCTAGCCTCCATTGCAGGATAGATAAACAACCGAGTAAACAATTAACCGACACAGAGAAGTGCCGACTGCCGGCTTGGGCCGCGGTCAAGATTTCCCAAACATCGCCCCAGGGGCCCGAATGGCTGGAGGTCACATCTACGCGAGAGCCGGGGTTGGTTGACACGAGGCGGGTGGGGGATTCTGGACCTGTATTGGAAACCTGCACAGGCAGAAAAATTCACAAAAGGATTTTGCAAAGAGGGTGGGACGCTGGGGTATACACCCTCTTCATTCCTGAGAATCTGAAAGAATCAGAGAGGGTGGGACCAGGTCTGCGTGTGACCGAGGAGTCAGTGAGCCCACAGCGCCGCCTGCAACCGGAACAGGGAAGCTGCAGCTGGAGGATGCCGGGGGGGCGCGCAGAGCGCTGGACTCTTCAGCTATTGGCCCAAGCGCAGCCAATCACAAGGCAGGAACGGGAGGCGGGGATGCTCGGATTCCCCGCAGAATCCCAGCGCCTTGACCCTTCCTTAATAGATAGGAATATCTACTGAATGAATGCACAATAAACCTCTATATTAAAAACACTTTTGAGAAAGGGTCTCGCTCTGTTGCCCAAGCTGGAGCGCAGTGGTGCAATCACAGTTTACTGCAAGCACCCTCTCCCTGGCTCAAGGGATCCTCTCACCTCAGCCTCCAGAGTATCTGGGACTACAGGCATCTGCCACGGCACCCAGCTAATTTTTGTGTTTTTTTTGTAGAGACAGGGCCTCGCCATGTTGCCCTGGCTGGTCTCGAACTCCTGGAGTGAAGTGATCCGTCCACCTTCCCCTCCCAAAGTGGTGCGATTACAGATGTGAGTCTCTGCGCCTGGCCAACCTCTTTTTTTTTTTTTTAGACAGTCTCGCTCTGTCGCCCAGAGCGTGCAGTGGCGTGATCTCGGCTTACTGAAACCTCCACCTCCCTGATTCAAGAGATTCTCATGTGCCTCAGTCTCTCGAACAGCTGGGACTACAGGCGCACGCCACCACGCCTGGCTGGTTTTTTGTATTTTTAATAGAGACAGGGTTTTGCCATATTGCCCAGGCTGGTCTCAAACTCCTGAGCTCAGGCAATCCACTGGCCCTGGCCTCCTAAAGTGCTAGGAATACGGGCGTGAGCCACGGCGCCCGGCCACAACCTATTTTTATAAACGTTTAAAATTGAGGCTAGGCACCCTGGCTGCGACTGTAATTCCAGCATGTTAGGAGGCTAAGGGAGAAGGATCACTTGAGGCCAGGAGGAGTTCCAGACCCTGTCTCTAGAAAATACATAAATAAATAAATAAAATTTCCACCTTTTTTTTTTCTTTTCTTTTTTTTCTTTTTCTTTTTTTTCTTCTTTTTTTTTCTTTTTTTTTCTCTCTCTCTTTTTTTTTTTTTTATGATGTCCCTGGGATTTCTTAACCAAATTTCCACCTTTTATCTTTTCTCTCTCTTTCTTTCCTTTTCTTTCCCTCCCTCCCTCCCTCCCTCCCTCTCTCTCTTTCTTTCTTTCTTTGGAAAAAGGGTCTTGCTATGATGCCCAGTCTGGTCTGGAACTTCTGGCATCAAGTGATTCTCCTGCCTCAGCCTCCTAATATGTTGAGTTTACAGACATGAAACATGGTGCCTGGCCTATACAATAAATTTTAATATTAACAGACAAAATAGTGGACACCTGTAGTCCCAGACACTTGGAGGCTGAGGCAGGAGGATTGCTTGAGCCCAGGACTGTGAGGCTGTAGTTAGCTATGATCAGGTCACTGCACTCCTGGGTAACAGAGGAAGATGCTGCCTCAATAAAAATAACAGCAATAAAAAGAAATAAGATAGGCCAGGAGCAGTGGCTCACGCCTGTAATCCCACACTTTGGGAGGCTGAGGCAGGCAGATCACCTGAGGTCAGGAGCTCAAGACCAGCTTGGCCAACATGGTGAAACCCTATCTCTACAAAAAATACAAAAATTAGCCAGGCATGGTGGCACACGTGTGAGCCACCACACTGACCCTGGATAATGCTTTCTTATGGGACTCTATATGGACTAGTTGACTCTTTCAAATGATGTATATCCTACTTCTTTCCAATTTTTTCCTACGGCAAGCATATTGTAATGGACAGCTCAAAGGAAAATGTTTCCAGGGTGAAGTCGAAGTGCTGGGACTTTTCCTTTCTTCCTTTCTTCCTTCCTTTCCTTTCCTTTCTTCCTTTCTTCCTTTCTTTCTGACACAGCCTTTCTCTGTTGCCCAGGCTAGAGTACAGTGGCACTGTCTCAGCTCACTGCCACCTCTGTTTCCTGTGTCATGGGATTCTCCTGCCTCAGCCTCCTGGGTAGCTGGGATTACAGGCACGCACCACCACACCCAGCTAATTTTTGTATTTTTAGTAGAGACGGGCTTTCACCATGTTGTCCAGGCTGGTATTGAACTCCTGACCTCAAGTGATCTGCCTAACTTGGTCTCCCAAAGTGCTGGGATTAGAGGCATGAGCCACCGTGCTGGCTTTTTTTTTTTTTTATTTTGAGACAGAGTTTTGCTCTTGTTGCCCAGGCTGGAGTGCAATGGTGCGATCTGGGCTCACCACAACTTCCGCCGCCCAGGTTCAAGCAATTCTCCTGCCTCAGCCTCCCGAGTAGCTGGGATTACAGGCATTTACCATCACGCCGGCTAATTTTTTGTATTTTTAATAGAGACGGGGTTTCTCCATGTTGGTCAGGGTAGTCTAGAACTCCTGACCTCAAATAATCTGCCCACCTTGGCCTCGAAAAGTTCTGGGAATACTGGCGTGAGCCACCATGCCTGGCCCTTTTTTTTTTTTTTTTTTGAGACAGAGTCTTGCTCTGTTACCCATGATGGCGTGTAGTGGCGCTATGTCAGCTCACTGCAACCTCTGCCTCCTGGGTTCAAGGGATTCTCCTGCCTCAGACTCCCCAGTAGCAGGGATTACACATGTGCACCACCATGCCCAGCCCCACTTGTCCTTCTGATCTCAGCTCAATGTATCCCTCTCTGAGAAGCTGTCACTAACTGTTCAACTCGGCCAAGTGCCTCTGTTATGAGCAGTTGTGGCAGCCAGCCTCCAAGATGGACCCCAGTGATTCTCACCTGGTATTGGCATTGCCTCCTGCATTGGACAGTGTTGATCAGGTACCAGTAGAATATTGTGGAAATGACAGCATCATAAAAGATCTGAGGCAAGGTCATAAAAGACATAGCAGCTTCTGCTGTGCTGTTTCTTGGATCACTCATTCTTTGGGAAAACAGCTGCCACGTGAGGACATTCACACGTCCTTGTGGAGAGATCCACGTGGTGAGGAACTGAGGCCTCTGGTCAACAGCCAGCATTCATCTGCCAACCACAGGAGTGAGCCACCTGGAACACAAATCCTTCAGCCCCAGTCAAGCGTTCACATGCCAGCCTGGAAAACATGGCAAGACCTCTTCTTTCCAAAAAATTTAAAAATTAGCTGGGCATGGTGGCATGTGCCTGTAGTTCCCACTACACAGGAGGCCGAGGTGGGAGGATTGCTTGAGCCCTGGAGGTTGACGCTACAGTGAGGTGTGATTGTACCATTGCATGCCAGGCTGGGTTACAGTGTGAGACCCTGTCTCAGAAAAGAAAAAAAGGGGGGAAAAAAAAAAGATAGCCTTCTGGTGACTGTAGCACTGGTTAATATCTTTTTTTTTTTCTTTTTGAGATGGAGTCTTGCTTTATAGCCCAGGCTGGAGTCCAGTGGCATGATCTCAGCTCACCACAACCTCCCCCTCCTGGGTTCAAGCGATTCTCCTGTCTCAGCCTCCCTAGTAGCTGGGACTACAGCCGCATGCCACTATGGAAGGCTAATTTTTGTGTTTTTAGTAAAGACAGGGTTTTACCATATTGGCCAGGCTGGTCTCAAACTCCTGACCTCAGCTGATCCACCTGCTTCGGTCTCCCAAAGTGCTGGGATTATAGGCGTCAGCCACTGCGCCTGATCTTTTTTTTTTTTTTTTTTTTTTTTTTGAGACAGAGTTTCACTCTGTTGCCCAGGCTGGAATGAAGTGGCATGCTGTCAGCTCACAATAACTCTGCCTCCCAGATTTAAGTTATTCTTGTGCCTCAGCCTCTCAAGTAGCTGGGAGTACAGTCGCACTACCATGCCTGGCTAATTTTTATATTTCTAGTAGAAATGGGGTTTTACCATGTGGGCTAGACTGCTCTTGAACTCAGAACCTCAGGTGGTCCACCAACCTTGGCTTCCCAAAATGCTGGGATTACAGCCATTAGCCACTACACCAAGCCTTAAATTTATTTATGTTATGTCATTTAAGTCCATTTTTCCTGCTAGAGTGTGAATGCTGTGAGGGTGGGGGCAGCGCCTATTTTCTTGCTGAAAATGCATTCCTTCATTCAACAAATGTTTTTTCTTTTTCTTTTTTTTTTTTTTTTGAGACGGAGTCTCGCTCTTTTGCCCAGGCTGGAGTGTAGTAGCACGATCTTGGCTCACTGCAACCTCTGCTCCCGGGTTCAAGAGATTCTCCTGCCTTAGCCTCCCAAGTAACTGGGATTACAGGTGTGCGCCACTACGCCCAGCTAATTTTTGTAATTTTAGCAGAGAAGGGGTTTCACCATATTGGTCAGGCTGGTCTTGAACTCCTGACCTCGTGATCCACCCGCCTACAGCCTCTCAAAGTGCTGGGACTACAGGCATGAGCCACCGCACCCAGCTCATTCAACAAATATTTATTGACCACCAGACTTGTGCGCAGTATTAAGTTGAGCACTGGAGATTAGGACTGGGACTAAGGGGAAGCAAGTGACGTGTTCAGGGCACAAAATAGAATGAGGCACATACTCTTAGTCCTGTGTAAGAGAGGAATTGGCATGGAAGAGTGAGGTCCTTTCAAAAACTTTGCAACCTGGACACTTTGCTTATGTCATCCTAGTATCAGCCTAGTTGGAGACAGAAAAGCACACAAGACAGAAATTATCTCTGGTTTCTCTTTGCCCCTGCAAAATCCAATAACTATGTGTTGGTTATTCTGCCACCATATCTTAAATTTACATCATAATAATTATTATTTTTTGAGATGAACTAGAGACGGGGTTTCACTACGCTGGCCAGGCAACTCCTGACCTCATGATCTGCCTCCCAAAGTGCTGGGATTACAGGATTGAGCCACTGCCCCTGGCCCGATCTAGAGATTTTTAAGAGTGGGGAAGGTGACCTTTGTAAGTAGTGTCCTCTAACAGGTCTGTGGAAGTGGTAGTTCGGCTAAAGGAAAGAAACTAGGCCCACTATGGAATGAATGGGAAAAAAGCCTTCAGGGGAATAGCATAGCAAAGGCAAGGCCTGAGGTGGGAAATCCCTGGACATAACTGAGTAACTGAATAGGAAGTGAGTGAGCTAGCTCCCATTACCTGACCTGTGTTAGCAATGGACATTCATCATGTGAACTAGGACAGGCGGGGTAGCTAGCACCTGTAATCCCAGCACTTTGGGAAGCCAAGATGGGCACATTACTTGAGGTCAGGAGTTCAAGACCAGCCTGGGCAACACGGTGAAACCCTGTCACTATCAAAAATATAAAGTTGGCGGGGCATGGTGGCTCACACCTGTAATCCCAGCATTTTGGGAGGCCAAGGCGGGCAGGTCACCTGAGGTCGGGAGTTCAAGACCAGCCTGGCCAACATGATGAAACCCTGTCTCTACTAAAAATACAAAATTAGCCAGGTGTGGTGGTGCATGCCTATAATCCCAGCTACGCAGGAGCTGAGGCAGGAGAATCACTTGAACCTGAGAGGTGGAGGTTTTGGTGAGCCAAGATTTTGCCATTGCACTCCAACCTGGCAACAAGAGTAATACTCTGTCTCAAAAAAATAAATAAATAAATAAAAATAAAAATACAAAAGTTAGTGGGGCATGGTAGTGGTGCACCTGCAATCCCAGCTGTTTGGGAAGCTGAAGTATGAGAATCACGTCAACCCAGGAGGCAGAGGTGGCAGTGAGCCAAGATGGCGCCACTGCTTTTCAGCCTGGGTGACGGAGTGAGACTCTGTGTGAACTATTTATTGAGGACGTATTATGTGTCACCATTGTGCTAAGTATTAATACTTTGGAAATGTATCGAAGCTTTAAAACAGTCTTACTGAGGTGGTCCCTTGGTTCCTCCCAGTTTTCAGGTGAAGAAATACAACTAAAAGGTGAAGTCACTGGCCCAAAGTCACATTGCTAAGGTGTGCACAATTTGAACACAGGTCCGATTCTCAACTTCATGCTTTTTTTTTTCTTCAGACAAGATCTCACTCTGTTGCCTGGGCTGGAGTCCAGTGGTATGATCTCGGCTCACTGCAACCTCAGCCTCCCGGGTTCAAGTAATTCTACGGTCTCAGCCAGCCGAGTAGCTGGGATTACAGGCGCCCGCCACCACTCCTGGCTAATTTTTGCATTTTTTGTAGAAATGGGATTTCAGCATGTTGAGGCTGTTCACCAACTCCTGACTTCAAGTGATTCTGCAGCCTCGGCCTGCCAAAGTGCTGGGATTACAGGCGTGAGCCCCCGCGCCCGGTCGGTCCAAATTCATGCTTTTAAACTGTTGTCTCCCGACAGACACACGCAACATATTTTAAGCAAAGCACTGACCTGGTATGGTGGTGGCTCATGTTTGTAATCCCGTGATTTGGGAGGCTGAGTGTCGCTTGAAGCCAGGAGTTCGAGATTAACTTAGGCAATATAGCTAGATCCCTGTCTCCATTTTTAAAAAAATTAAAGAAAGCACTGGATGAGGAATGGAAAGATTTTCTAGCTCCCCAGGACAGTTTTCAAAAATTTTAAACTACTATTCCCAGCATGCCCTTCTCATCTGGGTGGGGGTGGGGTGGGGTGGGGCCTAATAGAACTACATTTCCCAGAATGCAACGCCTGCATCACTGGTTGTTTAGTATCTCGGGAATTGTAGTCCTATGTAAAGATGTTTGTCCACAAATCCCAGCATGCACCTGTGATCCGACTCGTTTGGTAGGAAAAGGACAGGCTCTTGACTCTTCACCCATCTTCACCCAGGCTGGTCCCATTGGTGAAACTACAATTCCCAGCGGTCTGTGCGCGAGAGGGCAGGCGGGTTTTTCTGCCGGAAGTCCGCTCTAGCCCTGGGCCCCGCAACTGCACCCTGAGCCGGAGCTGCCCAGTTGCCGCGGGACCGGGGCCGCTGGGGTCCGGACGGGGGTCGCCATGGTAACAGGGGCGCACTACGCCGGGGACTGGCGGAGGGGAATGCACGTGTAAATAGCTGAGGCTCGATCGGGCGCTGAGAAGCCCCTCCTCTACCGCGGATGGTCTGGGCCGGGCGCGGGCTCCGGGGATTGGGGCTGATCCAGGGCCGGGAAGGAGGGCACAGGGCGGGGATTCTCTGCGCGGGGGTCACCAGGGGCCTCGCGGCGAGGGGCATTGGGGGTGCGGTTCCAAGGGGAAAGGGCTGTGCAGGTGGGAGACATTGTAGCTGGTTGGGGAAGAAACTCTCAAGGCACGGTCTTGGGGGTTGCGAGAAGGCATTGGAGGTGGGGAGGGGGCTTCCCAAAAAGGAAGGCGCTCTGGGAGTGTGGTGGGAGTGCTGGACAAGAACGGGAACCTTGGAACAGGGGAGGGAGGTTTTCTTGGTGTGAGGAGTCTCTAGAGACAAGGATTTGATTGCAGGTGGAGAGGGGATGTTGAACCAGGGGCAGGAGACTGACTGCCTATGAGAGAGGGATCATCTCAAGGAAAAGAGACCCGGCACAGGAAGCCAGAAGTAGGCAACTGTAGGGAATGAGACTTAAGGGTCAGGGAACGCGCTGTCAAAGGAGTGAGGGCCTGGAGGTAAGATGCACACTAGGAATGAATGGGGAGCAACTGAATAGGTCTTTCCGAGAGGAGAGATCTTGTGGGGTGGGGAGTAGGCTTGGAAGTGTGAGATCTGGGGAGGGATCTTTGTTGGGGCAAAGACTGGACATTGGATTTAGGAGTGTCGCTGTCCCCCAGGCTGGGGCTTTGGGTCTAGAAAGGGGTTGTTTGGGCCGGAAGTTTGGAAAGAGTGTCAGAGTGGGGGACGGAGTCTCCTCCAGGAACAGGGTCCTTGGAGGCAAAATGTGACCCTTTGAAGAAGGGAGGAGACCTGGAAGTGGAACAAGGGATGTCACCAATTAAAAAGCCCACTGAGGCCCCAAGGAGGGGGACGGAGACTGGGAAAGTGGAGGTCAAAAGGGAGCAACTCCAGAGGAGGGGGATTGGAGACAAGGAAGGTTGGGGAGCATCTAGAGGGAACAGCAGAGGCTCGAGGATGCAGGGATTCAGGACGGAGGGGACTTCTCAGGGTGGCATTCTTGAGGAGGAGAGATTCCAGGTGGGAAGAAAACAGGAAGAGGCATACGAGGGAGTTTGGGAGTAAGAGGCAGAGTGTTTTGTCAACTCTGTGAGTTTGCTTCTAGTTCCCCTTCTTCTGTGTGCATGTCTCTGGCTCTGCTTCTAGGCTGTAGCTGCCTTGTATGGGTACCCCAACGTCCCTTCCTGCCCGGGACCCCTGCACTGCTAGGAAGTGGTTTTCTCTGGCTCAGCAGAAGGAGTTCTTGGAAGGAGAGTGTAATATCCTGTTCCTGTCCAGTTCGGTTGGTTGAGGGAGGGAGGATAGAGTGTGTGGTGAATGAGGCTTAGGAAAGAGAGTGAACCTTTCCTAAGAGAAGACTCTCAACCTGGGGCGGTGACTCATGCCTGTAATCCCAGCACTTTGGAAAGCCAAGGCAGGTGGGTCATAGGAGGCCAGGAGTTCAAGACCAGCCTGGCCAACATGGTGAAACCCCATCTCTACTAAAAATACAAAAATTAGCGAGGCATGGTGGTGGATGTCTGTAATCCCAGCTACTTGGGAGGCTGAGGCAGGAGAATCGCTTGAACCTGGGTGGTGGAGGCTTCAGTGAGCTGAGATCGTGCCACTGCACTCCAGCCTGGGCGACAGAGTGAGACTCTGAACCTCCCCCCGCCCGACACACACACACACACACAAAAGGACAGGACTAGGGGACTCTCTTTCCTAAGAGAGGAGGCTTCCACAAGTTGGAGTTGGGGGTTCAGAGCAAAGCCTTTGGACTCCCACCTCTGCTTTCTGGCTGTGAGACTTCCTTTCCCTGAATCTCAGTTTCCTCATCTATAAAATGGGCATAAGCATTCCTGTCTCAGACAGAAATGGGCTCAGAGCTTCCATCAGGGTAAGCTTGGGCCATGGTTTTCTGAAAGTCACATAATGAAAAATGTGATGCTGCTAAGAGCTGGTCCTTTTTTTTTTTTTGTGAGAGGGAGTCTCGCTTTGTCACCCATGCTGGAGTGCAGTGGCACAATCTTGGCTCACTGTAACCTCTGCCTCCTGGGTTCAAGAGATTCTCCTGCCTTAGCCTCCCAAGTAGCTGGGAATACAGGCATGTGCCACCACACCCAGCTAAATTTTTTTTTCCTTTTTAATTTTTAGTAGAGACAGGGTTTCGCCCTGTTGGCCAGGCTGGTCTCGAACTCTTGACCTCAGGGGATCCACCTGCCTGAGCCTCCCAAAGTGCTAGGATTACAGGCGTGAGCCACCGTACCCGGCCTAAGAGCTGGTACTTATATAACACTTAGTCTGTACTAGTCAGTGTACTACACCTCTATGTTTTGTTTCGTTTTGTTTTGTTTTTTGAGACAGCGTCAAAAGCTGTCTCAGCTCACTGCACCCTCTGCCTCCTGGATTGAAGCAGTTCTCCTGCCTCAGCCTCCCGAGTAGCTGGGAATACAGCCACCCCCCTCGTCACACCTGGCTAATTTTTCTATTTTTAGTAGAGATGGGGTTTCTCCATGTTGGCCAGGCTGGTCTTGAACTAGTGACCTCAAGTGATCTGCCTGCCTTGGCCTTCCAAAATGCTGGGATTATAAGCGTGAACCACCGTGCCCGGCCAGGAATATTCTTTACCTCTCACGGTAAAGTCAGGCAACCAAACAGTTAAGTCACAAAAGTAGCAGACCCTTTGGAAAACAGGAATTTCTGAGAAAGTTAAACATAGTGTTACTCTATGACCCAGCAATCCCACTCTTACATCCAAGAGAAATGATACATCCACACAAAAACCTGTACACAAATGTTCATAGCGATATTATTCATAATAGCCGCAAAGCAGAAACAACCCACATGTTCAAAGTTCAGCGTTATCCATCCAACAGCATCTCTCAGTCACGGAAAGAATGCAGCTCTGCCGCTGGCCACCCCACGGATGAGCCTGAAAACGTCCCACCGTGTGAAGGAAGCCAGACACGAAAGCCACAGAGCACATGGTTCCACTCACATGCAATGTCCAGAGCAGACACATACACAGAAACAGACAGGAGACTCGTGGCTGCCAGGGGTGGGGGGACGGAGAGTGACTGCTAATGGATGTCACTGCTAATGGTTTTCTGGGGAGATGATGAAAACGTTCTGGAATTAGACAATCAATTAGATAGTGGTGACATTAGGTGGGGTGTGGTAGCTCACACCTGACCCAGCACTTTGGGAGGCTGAGACACAGGTAGATCACTTTAGGCCAGGAGTTCTAGACCAGCCTGAACAACATGGTGAAACCCCATCTCCTGCTAAAAAATTAGCAGGACACAGTGGTGCATACCTGTGGTCCCAGCTACTTGTGAGGCTGAGGCACGAGAATCACTTGAACCCAGGAGGTGAAAGTTTCAGTGAACTGGATCTAGCCAGTGCACTCCAGCCTGGGCGACAGCTAGACCGTCTCAAAAACAATGATAGTGATGATTTTTACACAACTGTGGATATACTAAATGAGTATACCAAAACCCATCTAGTTGTCTACATTTTAAGTGGATGGATTTTATGGTGTGTGCATTACATTTCAATTTTATAAAAAATTAGTAAGCAAAGAGAAAAAAAGAAGTGATAGAGCTGAGAATTAAACCAAAGGAGTCTAAACCTCAAACGTTTATTGAGTACCTGCTACCTGCTGGCCACTGAACTAAGCTTGAAAACATTTTTAACCTTTAAAAGACTCTGGTCGGCTGGGCACGGTGACCCATGCCTGTAATCCCAGCACTTTGGGAGGTGGAGGTGAGCAGATCACCTGAGGTCACAAGTTTGAGACCAGCCTGGCCAACATGGTGAAACCTCATCTCTACTAAAACCACAAAAATTAGCTGGGTGTGGTGGTGGGTGTCTGTAATTCCAGCTACTCAGGACTCTGAGGCAGGAGAATGACTTGAACCCAGGAGGTGGAGGTTGCAGTGAGCCAAGATTGCACCACAGCATTCCAGCCTGGGTGACAGAACGAGACACCATCTAAAATTTTAAAAAGAATAAAATAGGCCTGGCGCAGCAGCTCATGCCTGTAATCCTAGCACTTTGGGAGGCCGAGGTGGGTAGATCACCTGAGGTCAAGAGTTTAAGACCAGCCTGGCCATCATGGTGAAACACCATCTTTATATTTAAAAAAAAAAAAAAAAAAGAATAAAATAAAAATTAAAAAACCACCCTGGTGAGATGAATTTTCTTGGGAAACTTGTTTTGCTGGTGAGGAAACTGAAGCCTAGAGAGGCAGATGAGGCTGGGTGTGGTGGCTCACACCTGTAATCCCAGCACTTTGGGAGGCTGAGGCGGGAGAATCGCTTGAGTCCAGGAGTTCGAGACCATCAACATAGCAAGACCCCATCTCTCCAAAAAAAAAAAAAAGACAGACAGATAAGAAGTGGTGGAGCCTGGGACTCGGGGCCCTGGAGCTGACGCCAGAGTTGGAGACTTGTGGAAGGGACCTGGGATGGAGTGTGTGGCCAGACTGGCCTGGCTTGGTTCTGGGGAGCAGCTGAGATGCCTGGAAGGCAGCCAGCAGGGAGGCCCTGAGCCCGATCTCCCCTCTGGGTGGATGGGTGGGGCCGCAGGGTAGCGCCCAGCCCGCCCTCTCTGCCCCTCTCACTTCCTCCTTCTGCCGCCCCCAGATCCGCTTTATCCTCATCCAGAACCGGGCGGGCAAGACGAGGCTGGCCAAGTGGTACATGCAGTTTGACGATGATGAGAAACAGAAGCTGATCGAGGAGGTGCATGCCGTGGTCACCGTGCGGGACGCCAAGCACACCAACTTTGTGGAGGTGACGCCCGCCCCGTGCCTCCTGCACGCCCCCCGCTTCCTCCTGTCCTCCTTCCCCACTCCCTGCCCAGCCTCTAGTTGCAAGAACCCCTCGGACCCTCTGTCCGTCCCCTATGCATCCACTCAGCCCACTTTGAGCTTGCTGGCTTCTTCCCTTCCTTTTGTTTGTACTTTTCATTGTGAAAAACTTGTAAACACACAGACCAGTACGATGAAAGAAAAGTGGATTGGAGATTCCTATTACTACCCAGATTTCATCTGTATCCATATTTTGCCTTTTTGTTCTGCATTATTAATTTTTTTTGCCTCAGATTTAAAAAGCTTTTTTTTTTTTTTTTGGCCAAATAATTTTTTTTTTTTTGCTGGTTCCTTTTTCAGGCTTCCTATAGAATTTTTCCCTGGCTGATCTCAAGCCTTGAGCTCTAGTGATCTGCCCGAAGTGCTGGGATTACAAGCATGAGCCACTGCGCCCGGCCAGGGTACAGGTTTAAAGGGTTTGGTCAGGATGGCATTGCTGAAAAGGTGACATTGGAGCCAAGACCTGAAGGAGTTGAGGGGAGGAAGGAACATTTCAAGCCAAGGGAAGAGCAAGTGCAAAGGCCCCGGGGGGAGAGCACCCTCGGGGCGGGCCAGGGATAGCAGGAATGCCGGTGAGAGGCGGAGGAGATGGAGGAGGGGAGATAACGGGTAATCTCGGTGCAGGGCTGCAGGGAAGAACTGCGCTCTCACTCTGAGTCAGACAGAGATGTAGGAAGGTTATTTTTGTTTCTTGGTGTGTTTTAGAGACAGGGTCCTGCTGTGTCACCCAGGCTGGAGTGCAGTGGTGTAATCACAGCTCACTGCAGCCTCCCAAGCTCCAGCCTGCTTACTGCCTCATCATTCCAAATGGCTGGGACCACAGGCATGCACCACCACACCGTCTAATTAAAAAAAATTTTTCCCCTGAGAAGGAGTCTTGCTCTGTTGTCCAGGCTGAAGGATAGTGACACAATCTTGGCTCACTGCAACCGCCACCACCCAGGTTCAAGCGATTCTCCCACCTCAGCCCCCCCCCCCCCGGGTAGCTGGGACCACAGGCATGTGCCACCAATGCCCTGCTAACTTTTGTATTTTTGGTAGAGACAGGGTTTTGCCATGTTGCCCAGCCTGCTCTCGAACTCCCGATCTCAAGCCATCCACCCACTGTGGCTTTCCAAAGTACTAGGGTTATAGGTGTGAGCCAGCGCACCCGGCTAATTTTTAAATTTTTGGTAGAGACAGAGTCTTGCTATGTTGTCCAGGCTGGTCTTGAACCACAGAGGGTTTGGAGCAGAGGAGGGCCACGGACCGACTTGAGGCTACCCTATAGGGCAAGAGCAGAGCAGGAGACTGCTGGGGAGAGAGGTGGTGCCATGGTCCAGGTGGGAGCTGCTGGAGAGTGGGCCAGCGTGGAAGCCATGGGGTGCCCAGGAAAGTTCGGAGGTGGACCCCGCTGGAGGGCCAAGAACTGGACGTGGAACGTGAGAAGGCAGAACCAGGGCCACAGCTAGATTTCCCACTCGAGCCCGAGGGTAGCATGCAGCTGTCATTATCTGAGATGGCCAGAGGGGAAGAGCAGCGGAGGTGAAGATCAAGAGGGAGGTGTTGGGGGGTCAGGCCCACGGTGTCGTCCACATCCCAGCAGGGATGTCCGGAGTCAGGGTTCTCGGAGAGAGCCGGGTAGGACGTGGAAATGGCGTTTCTGCACAGAGGGAGAGCAAGGCCGAGAAACTCGCTAGGAAAGTGAGGACAGGCCAAGGAGGAAGGAGCACAGGGCCACAGCCGCAGGCAGAGAGGAGAGGCGGGAGAGGAGGACCAAGAGGCGGGGTGTCCCAGCAGCCAGGAGGGACAGTGTTGGAGCTGACTCTTCAGGAGGAGGTCGCTGGTGTTGTCACCAGGAGCAGCAAGTGCTGTGGGGGAGAGGAACTGGGCGTCGGGTGTGCCGGCTGTGGGTGCCTCGCTGCCAGTGTAGTGGCCGGTTCTGTGCCGAGGGCTGGGGCCTGGGAGGGGTCAGTGAGCCACAGTGATACAAGGCTGGGCGGGTGAGGATGTTACAGGGGAGGCTGCCCATCAGGTCTTGGGCTCCTCCGGGATCCAGGCCCACCCATTCATTCAGTTGTTCATTTGTGCATTTATTCACCAAATGTTGCTGTGAGCCCCTCTGTGATCAGCCCAGTACTGGGTTCACAGTGATCACCAAGGCAGCCTTGTGCTGACTTCTTGGGACTCACAGCTCAAGAAGGGATACAAGCCTGTGCCTAGACAGTGACAACCAGAGTAGGCAGGCCTGGGATCGAGGAGCTTGGTTGGGGAAGGGCACCTGACCCACCCAGCCTGGGGGTCTGGAGGGCTTCCTGGAGGAGGGGACTGGTGAGTGAAAATCAAAGGGAGGAGTAGGCAGCTGGTAGATGCAGGCTATCTCTCTTATTATTTGAGACAGGGTCCCACTCTGTGGCCCAGGCTGAAGTGCAGTGGTGCCATCATAGCTCACTGCAACCTCTGCCTCCCAGTCTCAAGTGATCCTCCCACCTCAGCCTCCCGAGTAGCTGGGACTATAGGTGCACACCACCATGCCCAGCTAAGTTTTTGTATGTTTTATAGAGATGGGATCTTGGTATGTTGTCTAGACTGCTCTTGAATTGAGCTCAAGAGATCCCTCCGCCTTGGCCTCCCAAAGTGCTGGGGCGACAGGCGTGAGCCCCCCACACCTGGCCCTCTTCCAGTCTCTGTCTGACCTGCACCATCCCGCCTTCTGCTCTCCCTTTTTAGGAGCCCTGCGATGGCCCTGGTCCCTCCCGAACAATCCAGGACGATTGCCCCATCTCATGCTGCTTAACTTCGTCACAAGTTAAGGGGCTGCAGAGTCCCTTTTTGCCATATAAGGTCCCATATTCACAGAGTCTGGGATTGGGATGTGGACGTCTTTGGGGGCCATTAACCTGCACCAGTCCTGTGCAGGGCAGCATTGGGGACAGTGTGACAGCTCCAGGTTTCCTCACAGGCTCAGTGCAGTGGGGAGACAGACCCATCCCCAGACAGTGACGACCTGCTGTGGTCAGGCTGGGCTGGGGCAGGGCTGCCGCAGTGGCATGGGATGTTCAGGGGGGTCACCTGCCCCAGCCTGCAGAAGGAGAGAATGTACTTCTCTGAGAGAATGTAGCTGGAGGAGAGATGGGGGTCTGGGGCAGATCCCCGAGAAGCCTCAACATTTAAAACGGGAAGGGGAGGCTGGAAAGATGGAGCGGTAGCTGCAGGCAGAGGAAAGTGAGAGCAGGAAAGGCGGGATTGCAAGAAAAGAGCAGTGATGATCAGTGTCAGGTCAGTTACCCGCACGTTCTGTGTAGGCCTTAGAGTAGTCACGCTAGAAATCGTACTCAGGCCGGGTGGCTCATGCCTGTAATGCCAGCACTCTGGGAGGCCGAGGCCGGCGGATTATCTGAGGTCAAGAGTTCAAGACCAGCCTGGCCAACATGGGGAAACCCCGTCTCTACTAAAAATACAAAAGTTTAACTGGGTGTGGTGGTGCGCACCTGTAGTCCCAGCTACCCAGGAGGCTGAGGCAGAAGAATTGCTTGAACCCAGGAGGCGAAGGTTGCAGTGAGCCTGCACTCCGATCTGGGCAATGGAGTGAGACTCCATCTCAAAACAACAACAACAAAAACCTGAAAACATGCTTGGAGTATAGCAACGAACAGGAGATTGAGCTGAAAAAATGCGTCAAAAGCTGAGGACTGACGATGGCACACATAGCTGCCAGCAGGTGGCGCCACATGCACAGCCCAGACCTAGAGCTGCTGTTTTTGTGTGTTTTTTAAACAAGGTCTCTGCCGCCCAGGCTAGAGTGCAGTGATGCGAGCATGACTCACTGCAGCCTTGACCTCCCAGGCTCAGGTCATCCTCCCACCTCAGCCTCCCGAGTCCCTGGGACCACAGGTACATGCCCTCATGTCCAGCTAATTTTTGTATTTTTGTAGAAACGGGTTTCACCATGTTGCCCAAGCTGGCATCAAACTACTGGGCTCAAGTGATCCCGCGCCTCCTGGAGTGCTGGGATTTTTTTTAAATGAAACTGAAGAACTGAACTGGGATTTTCAGGTTTTGGCCAAAGATATTGTACTTTGTAACCCAGTATGCATATATATATATGAGTGTGTGTGTCTGTGTGTCTGTGTCTTAACACACACAGAAAATTAGAATCTGTGTCCCTGATCCTGACATATTTGTACACGGGGTGTGTGTGTGTGTTACTGTGCTAACTGTATATATCACATTTCACTGAGGGCAGGACCCAGGATCGTCTTGGTGACAGTGGTGACCCTCCTCCTCGCACTGCCTATCACAGGCCTGGCATAGAGTAGGAAATATTTGTTAGAGTTAATTCCAGACTAAGGAATGTGACTGTCTTCAGAGGTAGCAGGAAGTCACAGAGGGAGTCACTGCTGAACATGCCCGACTCAGCCTTGGGCGTTTGCTATCTGCTCGGAACATTCCTGCCTCTCCTCCAGGAAGCCCTCCCTGACTCCCCAGGCTCAGAGGGGGTTAGCCCCCTTGGGTTCTCACAGACCAGTCCTGTCCACGCTGGGGGTGCCTGCCCCCATTGCACTGTGAGCAGATTTAGTGCTGTCTCGGCTGCTGCTGTGAGCCCAGCACAGGGTCAGGCACAGAGCGGGGCCTCGGGACCACATGCGGAGTGAAGGACTGAATGTTTTGGCCCCAGTCTGCCCGGCGCATTGGGTCCTGCCGCGCTCCATTGCTGACACCCTCTTTGTCCGCAGTTCCGGAACTTTAAGATCATTTACCGCCGCTATGCTGGCCTCTACTTCTGCATCTGCGTGGACGTCAACGACAACAACCTGGCTTACCTGGAGGCCATTCACAACTTCGTGGAGGTACGGGCGGGGGGAGGGTGAGGTCGGCAGACAGTCCTGGGGCAGCCCCCGAGGACTGGGAACCCTCCAGGTCTCTCCTGAACCCTCCCCTCTGCGATGGCTGGGTCTGTCTGCCTGTTTTTTTTTTTTCTTTGAGATGGAGTCTCACTCTGTCACCCAGGCTAGAGTGCGGTGGTACAATCTTGGTTCATTGCAATTGCCACTTCGAGAGTTCAAGTGATTCTCCTGCCTCAGCCTCCTGAGTAGCGGGGATTACAGGCACATGCCACCACACCCGGCTAATTTTTGTATTTTTAGTAGACACACGTTTCACCGTGTTGGCCAGGCTGGTCTAGAACTCCTGACCGCAGGTGATCCACCACTTTCGCCTCCCAGAGTGTTGGGATTACAGGCGGGAGCCACCCCCTGTGACCTTTGTCATCTCCTTGCATCTGTCTTTGCTTTTCTCACTGCGTGTCTCTTCCTTGCCTCCCCCTTGGTCTCTATTTTTTGCTGTCTGTCTGCTGACCTTGCTCCCATCTCCGCGTGTGGGACTGTCTCTCTGCCCGTCTCTTCCCATCCGTGCCTTCCTCTCCCAGGTCTTAAACGAATATTTCCACAATGTCTGTGAACTGGACCTGGTGTTCAACTTCTACAAGGTAGGCTCCCGGTGATGAGGAGGATGAAGGAGCCAGGGGAGGGGGAGAAAGGGGGCACTGTGGTGCTGTAGCCTCCCGGAGCCTCTGCTGAGGTCTGTGTCCCGGCTCGAGGGGCGTCAGAGCCCCAGCTTCCAGGGCCCGGGCCAGCATCCCCGGGGCCTCCTCTCACCGCAGGGTCTTCCCCGCACAGGTTTACACGGTCGTGGACGAGATGTTCCTGGCCGGTGAGATACGTGAGACCAGCCAGACGAAGGTGCTGAAACAGCTGCTGATGCTGCAGTCTCTGGAGTGAGGCGGGGAGCGCCACCCCGGCCCGGCCCGGCCCCAGCCCCTCCCGGACTCGCCTGCTCGCTTCCCCTTTCCAGGCCCCTGGCCAACCCAGCAGCCCCTCCCTCAGCCGCCCATGAGGAAGGGACCCCGCTGGGTCTGGGCCACGAGGGAGGAGACTGCACCCCACTGCCTCTGGGCCCTGGCTGCGGGCAGAGGCCACCGTGTGTGTCCCGAGTAACCGTGCCGCTGTCCTGTGATGCTGTGAGCGTGTGTGCGTGGAGCCCCCAATAAACCTGTGGTCCTGCCTGGCCTTGCTTCGAGCGCTTGCCTGTCTCCCCTGGGAACCAGATACCCAGGATCCCTTGCCCACAGTCCATCAGTCAGTCAGTCAACAAACACCCCTCGTGGCGCTGAGCAAGATGAGGGACACAGGTGCTCTTCAGACCTGCTCCTGCACGCAAAGAGCCCCTGAGGCTGGAAGGGGTGGCGGATTCAGATTCCAGGCACTTGCTGCTAAAATAACAATACTCAGCTGATGCCGAATGCCACTCACCCTCCCCCAGGCATCGTCCTAAGCAATTGACATGTCTTAACCTTCCTTGAAGCTCACAGGATGATGAGGATGGGACGATTTTCTTTTTTTTTTTGAGACGTGGTCTCGCTCTGTTGCTCAGACTGGAGTGCAGTGGTAGGATCACGGCTCACTGCAGCCTTGACCTCCCGTGCTCAATTGATCCTCCCACCTCGGCCTCCCAAGTAGCTGGGACCACAGATGTGTGCTACCACGCCCAGTTAATTTTTTTTTTTTTTTTTGAGACAGAGTTTCACTCTTTTTGTCCAGGCTGGAGTGCAATGGGGCAAGCTCGGCTCACTGCAACTCCACGTCCCAGGTTCAAGTGATTCTCCTGCCCCAGCCTCCTGAGTAGCTGGAATTACAGGCATGTACAACCACACCTAATTTTTTGTATTTTTAGTAGAGACAGGGTTTCTCCATGTTGGTGAGCCTTGTCTTGAACTCCTGACCTCAGATGATCTGCCCACCTCGGCTTCCCAAAGTGCTAGGATTACAGGCATAAGCCAACACACTCAGCCTCTTTTTTTTTTGAGACAGTTTCACTCTTGTTGCCCAGGCTAGAGTGTAGTGGCGCAAATCTCAGCTCCTGCAACCTCTGCCTCCCAGGTTCAATCAATTCTACCTCAGCTTCCTGAGTAGCTTGAATTATAGGGGGCCCACCACCATATCTGGCTAATTTTTTGCATTTTTAGTAGAGACGGGGTTTGACCATGTTGGCCAGGCTGGCCTTGAACTTCTGACGTCGTGATCCTCCCACCTTGGCCTCCCAAAGTGCTGGGATTACAGGCATGAGCCACCGTGCCCAAACTCCTTATTAATATAAAGTAGTGTGTTAGTTACTGCTGCTGTAACGAATTATCACAATCTTAGTGGCTTAAAACACCGCAATCTTATTGCAATTTTCGAAATCCAAAATGGGTTTCAGTGGCCTAAAATCACATTGTCAGCAGAGCTGTCTGGAAGTTCTAGAAGAATCCTTTCCTGCCTTTTCCAGCCTCCAGAGGCCGCCTGCAGCCCTTGGCAGGTAACCCCATCCTCCACCCCCCCGAAGCCAGCTGCGTAGCATCTTCCAATGTCTCTCCGGCTCTGACTGATTTTCCTGCCACTCATTTTTACTCATCAGGACGCCTGTGGTTACGTTTGTCCTACCTGGAAAATCTGGATCATCTCCCCATATCAAGACCCTGACTAGTGACATTTGCAAAGTCCCTTTTGCTGTGAAAGACAACACATTCACAGGTTCCAGAGAGGAGGACGTGGTGGACATTTTAGGGGCGGGGGGAGGGTGCTATTATTCTGTTTGCCAAACAGCAAAGTTATATGGTGTCTATATAAAAATTGGGGGCCGGCTGCGGTGGCTCACACCTATAATCCCAGCACTTTGGGAGGCCAAGGCAGCAGATCATTTGAGATCAGGAGTTCGAGACCAGCCTAACCAACATGGTGAAACCCTGTCTCTACTAAAAGTACAAAAATTAGCCAGGCGTGGTGTGGGGCAACTGTAATCCCAGCTACTCAGGGGGTGGAGGCACGAGAATCACTTGAACCCAGGAGGCTGCTTGCAGTGAACCGAGATCGCACCAATACTCCAGCATGGGCAACACAGTGAGACTCTTTTTTTTTTTTGACGCGGAGTTTCACTTTTGTTGCCCAGGCTGGAGTGCAGTAGTGCGATCTCAGCTCGCTGCAACCTCTGCCTCCCGGGTTCAAGTGATTCTCCTGCCTCAGCCTTCTGAGTAGCTGGTGTTACAGGCATGCCTACCATGCCGGACTAATTTTTGTATTTTTAGTACAGATGGGTTTTCAACATGTTGGCCGGGCTTGTCTCGAACTCTTGACCTCAGCTGATTCACCTGCTTTGGCTTCCCAAAATGCTGGAATTACAGGTCTGAGCCACCTTGCCTGGTCAGAATGGTTAATTTAAGAAATAAAATTGGCCAGGTGAGGAGGCTCACTATAATCCCAGCACTTTGGGAGGCTGAGCCGGGTGGATCACGAGGTCAGAAGTTCAAGACCAGCCTGGCCAACATGGTGAAACCCTATCTCTACCAAAAAATACAAAAAAATTAGCCAGGCCTGGTGGTGCGTGCCTATAATCCCAGATACTGGGGAGGCTGAGGCAGAGAATCGCTTGAACCTTGGAGGCGGAGGTTGCAGTGAGCCGAGGTCACGCCACTGCACTCCGGTCTGGGTGACAGTGAGACACCATCTCTAAATAAATAAATAAATCCCATGCATGTACTTGTGAGGATAGAATTGGTTTTTTCGGTGTCTTAGGATCACACCGTACGTGGTTTTGCAGCTTGCGTCCGTGCACATTGGAAACGCTTCTGTGTCTGTACAGACCTTGTGGAATCCCATTAAGGCAGGTGCATCATACGTCACTTCACCAGGCCCTCGGCTCCTAATGAACTGGAAGAATGTCTTTGTCCATGTGCGTTTTCACATGCATCTGGAGGATAAGTACCTGGAAATGAATCTCTGGTCTGAAGGGTACACGTATCTGTTAACCGGTCATTTGATGGATTCAACCCAATTGCTCTCCACACGGACCGTGCTGATGTTTACTCTCCGGTAGTGAAGGAGGAGCCAGCCTGCTTCCATGTAGCTTTGCTACTGTGTGATCTCACTGTTTTTATTTTATCGTCCCTGGTTACCAGAGAGGTTGAACATCTGTTTATATGATTACTGGCCATTCGTATTCCTCTTCTGTATTGGTATAAACCTGTTGACCATTTTCCTCCTGGGCTGATTGTCATTTTCTCCCTCTCTCTCTCTCCCTCCCTCTCCTTCCCTCCTTCCTTTTTTGAGATGGAGTCTCACTCTGTAGCCAAGGCTGTAGTGCACTGATGCGATCTTGGCTCACCACAACCTCCACCTTGCGAGTTCAAGTGATTCTCCTGCCTCAGCCTCCCGAGTAGCTGGAATTACAGGCATGCACCACCACTCCTGGCTAATTTTTGTATTTTTAGTAGAGATGGGGTTTCACCATGTGGGCCAGGCTGGTCTTGAACTCCTGACCTCAAGTGATCTGCCCACCTTGGCCTCCCAAAGTGCTGGGATTACGGGTGTGAGCCACTGTGCCTGGCTGCCGTTGGTCATTTTCTTGTTTATTTGTAGTAGCTCTTTATTTATTGTGGATCCACAGTCTGTCATAAATGTCACAAACATTTCCCCCAGGTTGCTTTTGTCTTTTGACTTCGTATGTGGTATTTTTTTTTTAGGAAGACGTGTTCAGTGTTTTGTTTTCTGTTAGTCTTTCTTCAGTGTATATTATGGCCTTTGGGAAGGTTTCTCCGGGACAAAGTGTTTATAAAAATAGAGCAGGCAGTTTATAAAAGAAATGGATGAAGCGAGAGACTAACGTCAGAGCTTCCCTCTTCCCCGCCACATCCTGCAGAACAGGGCTTCAAGGAGCTATTTCTGCTGTTCTTCCCCCTCCCATATTAAATAAAAGGGGTGTGCTGCTGATAAGATAACGTCTGTGTGCGTGTTGGGGCTGTGTGGATGACAGGGCAGGAGGGAGAGGTAAACATGAACGCCATCTGCCAAGGACCCTGAAATCCCTAGCCTCTGACTCAGTGACTCTCAGCTCAGGGGTGACTGAAGGAACCTACTCAAAATGGGGAGGAAGCTCTTAGCGCCTAAGGACAGCCGTCAGGGCTTCCAGCACATTCCTGGATACCTGGGGGTGAGGGTGGTCGCAGCTACTCAAGGACAAACCGTGTGGCCTGGACACTCAGCCTCTGCAGGAAGTCCTTGGTATTTAATTGCCTGGGGAAATGCGTCTGTGCCTGTGTGCGAAATGGGGAATCCATAGCAAAGGCGTCTGTGTGTCTCTGTGTGTCTCAGTGCACGGAAACTGCATTTCACGTCTGAAATTTACTTCGAGAGAAAAGCTTAAAAGTACAGAACTCAGCCAGGTAGAGTGGCTCACACCTGTAATCCTGGCACTTTGGGAGGCCACTGTTACAGGATCACTTGAGCTCAGGAGTTTGAGACCAGCCTGAACAACACAGGGAGACATCTCGACATCTCTATTTTTTTTTTTTCTTTTTGGAGACAGAGTCTCACTCTGTCACCCAGGCAGGAGTGTAGTGGCATGATCTCAGCTCACTGCAACCTCCACCTCCTGAGTTCAAGCGATTCTCCTGCCTCAGCCTCCCGAGTAGCTGGGATTACAGGCGCCTACCACCACCCATCAAGCCCAGCTATTTTTTTTTTTTTTAGTAGAAATGAAATTTCACTGTGTTGGCTAGGTTGATCTTGAACTCCTGACCTTAGGTGATCCACTTACCTCGGCCTCCCAAAGTGCTGGGCATACAGACCTGAACCACCACACCTGGCTCATCTCTATGTTAAAAAAAAAAAAAGTTAGCCGGATGTGGTGGCATGCACCTGTACTCCCAGCTACTCAGGAGTAGGTCGGAGGATCGCTTCAGCCCAGGGGCTGTAATGAGCTATGATGGTGACACTGCACAACCCAGCCTGGGTGACAGAGCAAGACTCTGTGACTTTAAGAAAGAAAGAAAAGTAATCAACCAGTGGTACACGCAACAAGACAAACGAATCTTAAATATTAAGTCATGGCTGGGCGCGGTGGCTCATGCCTGTAATCCTAGCACTTTGGTAGGCCGGGGTGGGTGGATCACCTGAGGTCAGGAGTTTAAGACCACCCTGGCCATCATGGTGGAACCCCATCTTAAAAAAAATAATAAATAAAAATATAAAGTCATTATGCTGAGCAAAAGCAGCCAGGCTCAGAAGGCATGAGTCACTGTGCCGGGCCTCAGTAGAATATCATGTAGTTATAGAAATTGGCCAGGCACAGCGGCTCACGCCTGTAATCTCAGCAGTTTGGGAGGCTGAGGTGGGTGGATCACCTGCGGCCGAGTTCACAAATCTGTAACCTGAGCTTCCCTGTCACTTCCCTGGCTCTCTCTGCTGGCTAAGCTTCATTTCCCCAAAGTAACTAAAGCCTTCTGCCACCGCCCTGGCCACCTCGGCTGCTGGAACCGCCGTAGCCATGTTGGTTTCATGTTTTGGAAAATATTGGCCTCCGTCACCACAGGGGCCAGGGCTTCCGCCCGCAAACTCTCCTCCCTTCGTGGATCCAAAATTCGAAGACTGATTGTTGTAATGGCCAAAATTACTGCAGCTTTTGCCACCTCCAAAATTGCTTCCATCATTACTGTGATGGGGTTTCCCTGTCTTTTTTTTTTTTTTTTTTGAGAAAGGGTCTTGATCTGTTGCCCAGACTGAAGTGCAGTGGCTCGATCTCGGCTCACTGAAACTTCCACCTCCAGGTTCAAGCAATTCTTCTGCCTCAGCCTCCCCAGTAGCTGGGACTACAGGTGCCTGCCATCACATCCGGCTAATTTTTGTATTTTGTATCTCTTCCAGAAACACCCTTACAGACACACTCAGAAATAATGTTTTACTATGTGGCCACCCCTTAACCCGATCAAGTTGACACGTAGGATAAACCATCATAGCTGGGTGTGGTGGCTCATGCCAGTAATCCCAGCACTTTGGGAGGCCAAGGCAGGTGGATCACCTGAGGTCAGGAGTTTGAGACCAACCTGGCCAACATGGTGAAACCCCATCTCTACTAACAGAAAAATTAGCCAGGCATGGTGGCAGGTGCCTGTAGTCCCAGCTATTTGGGAGGCAGAGACAGGAGAATTGCTTTAACCTGCAAGGCAGAGGTTGCAGTGAGCCAAGATCACACCACTGCACTCCAGCCTGGACAACACAGCAAGACTCTGTCTCAAAAACAAAGACAAAAGAAAAATTAGCCGGGTGTGGTGGTGCATGCCTGTAGTCCCAGCTACTTGGGAGGCCGAGGCAGGAGAATCACTTGAACCCGGGAGGCAGAGGTTGCTGTGAGCGGAGATCGCACCACTGCACTCCAGCCTGGTGACAGAGTGAGACTCCGTCTCAAAAAAAAAATAATAATAATCTTTTAGATGTTGTTCTTCAGTGTCCTCTGATGCCATCAACAAATATCTTTATATATATTATGTACACACATATAGCATAGTTATCAAATTTACAAGATTAAATACTGACATATTACATTTAATATGAAATACAAGAGGAAGAAATCATATACACAGTCGACACTTCAGATTTATAAAAAGCATAAAATCAACATAGATAAGTTCTTGATGACTATTTAATGACGCTGGGTCTAAGTATCTACTATAGAATACACCCACTGAGAATGTGGGTCATTTTTTCTGCCACTAGACTGAGTCATTGAGTACAGAAGATATATCAATTTTATCTGTTAGCCACATGTACAATTTTTTTATTTCTTCTAAAAAACAAACAGGATCCATGTACAGAACACACAGGCTTGTCACATAGGTGTATGTGTGCCATGGTGGTTTGCTGCTCCTATTGACCGTCCTCTAACTTCCCTCCCTTCACTTGATCCTTTTTTTTCCTTTTGTGATGAGAGCTTGCTCCGCTGCCCAGGCTGGAGTGCAGTGGTGCGATCACAGCTCACTGCAGCCTCCAACTCCTGGACTCAAGTGATCCTCCCACCTCAGCCTCCCAAGTAGCTGGGACTACAGGCATGAGCCACCATACTTGGGTAATATTTATTTTTTTCCATAGAGACAGGGCCTTGCTATTTTGCCCAGGCTGATCTCAAACTCCTAGGCTCATATAATCCTCCGGCCTCAGCCTCCCAAAGCTGGGATTAGATGTGAGCCACCATGCCCAGCCCAGAATATTTTTATCACCCACGAGACAAACTCCATAAACATTAAGCAACCACTCCGTGGTCTCCTCATCCCCCAGCCTCAGGCAACCATGAACCTCCTGCCTGTGTTTTGCCTATTCTGTGCATTTCATGTGAAAAGAATCCTATGCTAGGCATCCTCTTGTGTCTGGCTTCTTTTATTCCACATCATGTCTGCAGGGTTCACTCATGTTGCAGCATGCGTTAGTGCTGAATTTTGTTTTATTAGATGGAGTTTTGTACTTGTCATCCAGGCTAGAGTACAATGGTACCATCTCGGCTCACCATAACCTCCGCCTCCTGGGTTCAAGTGATTCTTCTGCCTCAGCCTCCGGAGTAGCTGGGATTACAGGCACTTGCCACCACACTCGGCTAATTTTGTATTTTTAGTAGAGATGGGGGGTTCTCCATCTCTATTTCTCTGTTGGCCAGGCTGGTCTTGAACTCCCAACCTGGGGTGATCCACCCGCCTTGGCCTCCCAAAGTGCTGGGATTACAGATGTGAGCCACCGTGCTTGGCTGAAAATATTTGTTTTGGTTTTTCTTTTTGTTTGTGAGATAGGGTCTTCCTGTTACGTATGTGCAGTGGGAGACTGGATCTCCATCTCGAAGCATACTCCAAAGAATGGAGATATACCCTATTTGTAGTCACCAGCGACCTGGGTAAAGACATAGCTAGCAGAAGGGTTTGGGAGCCTCCTTAAACCTGGGTAAGAACCAATCCGAGGTGGAGATGGGAGAGAGGATTTATTTGCTGGCTGGGGAAGGAAGAGGCGGACCCAGCCCAGAGGGAGAATGAGAGGCACAAGATGACATTGGCTGCGTGCCTGACACCTGCCTGAAGTTAACCAGGGACAGCCCAGCCTTTCCTCCCCAGAGATGTGTCCAACATGGCTGACAACATCCACTTTAGTTAATACAGCACAGGCAGGACACTTCCCGTGTACAGCTACACACTAAGGGCTGTGAGTAGCCTCATTTCCTAGAGCTACAGAGAAACCCACATCTGTTCAAGTGTGCAGTTTGGAAACTCACAAAGGGCTCATGGCTCCTTGCTGCTTTCACACCTATGTCCCACCCAGCGGGATATCCTGTTGACTTGACCTTCAAAATACATCCAAAGTCTGGCCAACCCCCACAGGCTGGATGCAGTAAGTAGCTCATACCTGTAATCCCACTACTTTGGGGTGTTGAGACGGGCACATCATTAGAGGTCAGGAGTTTGAGACCAGCCTGGCCAACATGGTGAAACCCTGTCTCTACTAAAAGTACAAAATGAGCCTCGTATGGTGGCACACACCTGTAACACCAGCTACTCGGGAGACAGGAGAATCGCTTGAACCCCAGAGGTGAAGGCAGCAGTGAGCTGTGATCCCACCACTGCACTCCAGACTGGGAAAGACACTGCCAGAGTCCACTTCTAAACAAAACAAAAACAAAGTCTGCCCCCCAACATCTAGTCCAGCCATAACCATCTCCCACCTGGACAATTGCAGTCACCTCCTCGAAGCTTCTGCCCGTGTCCCCAACAGAAAGGTCCCCATGTGGCAGAAGAATCCTTTTACAGAAGTGACGTGATGTCACCCCTCTCCTCAGATCCCTCCTGTGGCTCCTGCCTCATTCACTGAAAGACAAAGTCTTCACCACGACTCAAGCTCCCTGTTCCCTCTCTGACCTCATCTTCCACTTGCTCTCCCTCTATGCCATGCACACTGGCTTATTTGCTGTTTCTTTTCAAGATGAAGTCTCTCTGTGTAGCCCAGGCTAGAATGCAATGGCACAGTCTTAGCTCGCTGCAACCTCCACCTCCCAGGTTCAAGCCATTCTCCTGCCTTAGCCTCCTGAGTAGCTGGGACTACAGGCATCCACCACTATACCCAGCTAATTTTTCTATTTTTAGTAGAGATGGGTTTTCAACATGTTGGTTAGGCTGGTCTCAAACTCCTGACCTCGTGATTGGCCTGCCTTGGCCTCTCAAAGTGCTGGGATTACAGGCGTGAGCCACTGCGCCCGGCCAAGGGTATTGCTCCTGTAACAAATGACCAAACACCTAGTGGCTCCCTAGAAGACAGATTTGTTTATTACCTTACTGTTCTGGAGGTCCGATTTTTTTTTTTGCGACAGGGTCTGGCTCTGTGGTGAAAGCTGGAGTGCAGTGACCTGATCATGGCTCACTGCAGCCTCAACCTCCTGCGCTCAAAGCTATCTTCCCGTCTCAGCCTCCCAAGTAGCTGAGAGTACAGGTGTGTGCCACCCTGCCCGGCTAATTTTTAAGGAAGTTTTTGTAGAGACTCTTCCTATGTTGCCCAGGCTAGTTTCCAAGAAGTGATCCTCCCATCTCAGCCTCCCAAAGTGCTGGGATTCCAGGCGTAAGCCATTGCACCAGGCCCGCGATGTGGGTTTTGCAGGGCGAATATCAAGGTGTTGGCTGGGCTGCATCCCTTCTGGAGCCTCCAGGGCCCTCTTGCCCTGTCCAGCTTCAGGAAGCTGTCCGCATTCCTCCGTGCAAGACCATCCTTGCATCACTCCAATGGTCATGAGCCTACTCTTCTTTCTGATTGGTCCCCTCCCACAAGCAATCAGACTGGCCATGAGCCTATGCTTCATTCTGATTAGTCCTCTTCCACAACCAATCCTACTAGTCACAGGTCTACTTTTCATTCTGATTGGTCCTCTCCTGCAACCAATCAGACTGCTCACGGGCCAGTGGGAAACATCCAGAGGGTATTCAAATCCCAAAAAGTTCTGTAACTGACACTCTTGAGCTGCCAGCTTGAGCCTGCTCCCACCCTGTGACGTGTACTTACCTTTAAAATAAATCTCTGCTTTTCCTGCCTTGCTTTGTGCGTTTTGTCCAACTCTTTGTTCAAAACTCCAAAACCTAGACAACTACCCTCAAGTGGTAACACAGCCTCACTTCCCTCATCACACCTGTCTCTCTCTAACCCTCCTGTCTGCTCTTTCCCTCATCAAGACCCCTGTGATTCCATCAGAACCACCCAGATGATCCAGGGGAATCTCCCCAGCTCAAGCTTCTTAACGTAGTCGCATCTGTAAAGTTTTTCCTGCCACTGGGTAACACGTTCACAGATTTTGGGAGTTAGGACCTTGACATCTTTGGGGGCCTTTATTCTGCCTACCAAAGCTGGCTTAAATAAAATGTTTTGTTAAAGTTCATTTTGCCTGTTTTTATTTTTCGAATGTGACTATCAGAAAGTTACTAATTGTCTGTCTATAAGGCTTGCATTCTATTTCCATTAGATAGCATTGCTGCGTATGTGCTGCTAGTCATTTATTATCCATCTCCCTTCTACTTAAAGAATGTCATCTCTGAGAAAAATGAGGTTTTTTTTTTTTTTTTGAGGGAGGTAGGTAGGACAGGATCTCTGTTGTCCAGGCTGGGGTGCCATGGTGCAATCTCGGCTCATTGCAACCTCTGACTCCTGGGCTCAAGCAATCCTCCTGAGTGTCACCAGTACCTGGGATTACAGGCACGAGTCACCACACCCAACTAATTTTTTTGTTTTTAGTACAGATGGGTTTTCACCATGTTAGCCAGGCTGACCTCGAACTCCCGACCTCAGGTGATCCACCCACCTTGGCCTCCCAAAGTGCTGGGATTATAAGCGTGAGCCACCGCACCCGGCCTTATTTTTTGTAGAAATGTTTATGTTTTGTAGAAGTGAGGTCTCCCTATGTTGCCGGGCTGGTCTTCAACTCCTGGGCTCAAGCAATTCTCCCACCTGGATTTACAAAGTGCTGGAATTACAGGTGTGAGCCACTGTGCCCAGCTGGATTTTGTTTTATTTGCCACTAGATCCCTGGCACTGGCAATTAAGCCTTAAATAGATACCTGTTCCCAGACTGAAGTAGATACAGAAAATATTATTTAAATAAAAAAAAAAATAGGGGCTGGGTGTGGTGGCTCACACCTGTAATCCTAGCACTTTGGGAGGCTGAGGTGGGCAGATCACAAGGCCAGAGTGAGACTACATATCAGAAATAAATAAATATAAATATTTGTTAAATGAATAAACATTGAGTGTTTTTTTCCGATGACTTTTTTTTTTAAGACAGAGTCACTCTGTCGCCCAGGCTGGAGTGCCGTGAGAAAATCTTGGTTCACTGCAGTCTCTGCCTTCCAGGTTCAAGCAATTCTCTTGCCTCAGACTCCCAAGTAGCTGGGATTACCAGTGCACACCACCATGCCTGTCTAATTTTTGTATTTTTAGTAGAGATGGGGTTTTACCATGTTGGCCATGCTGGTCTCAAACTCCTGGCCTCAAGTGATTGGCCCGCCTTGGCCTCCCAAAGTGCTGGGATTACAGGCGTGAACTACCATGCCTGGCCTGCTTATTTATCTTTGGCATGAACTCTCAGACACTTCCTACTCCCACCCAATCCTCATGGCTACCTCCTCTCCTCCCAGAATCAGGAATTCAAGGTAGAAACTAGATTGATCGGGGGGAGGAGGGATTTGGAACAATCTCAGAAAGTCTTCCTAGAGGAGGAAGTTATGCCGGTAAAAGAAGGAACCCCAGTCCAGTCAAGGTCTACTAGATGGTGATCTTTCCCTCCAGGATGTGGCTCTGGCTGTTTCCATGGAAACAGCTGCCAGACCACACCCACTGATGTGAAATGATGAAGATGTGGTTGCCATGACGACCCCATGTCCTCAGGACAGTGAGGTCTGTACCAACCAGATGCTCTTTGGGTAGAATTAGCTTGATGTGAGATAAAAATAGTGCAGGGAAGAGCTAAACCCTCAGGGGCGAGGCTCTGGAATCACATCCTACCACCCATATGCTTGCTGATTACAATCAGTGGCAGACACCTTTTTTTTTTTGAGACAGGGTCTCACTCTGTCACCCACTTTGGAGCGCAGTGGCAACATCATAACTTACTGCAGCCTTAAACTCTTGGGTTCAAGTGATCCTCCTGACTCAGCCTCCCAAGTAGCTCCAACTACACAGATGTGCTCAGCTATTTTTCAATTTTTGTAGTGAGGGGGTCTCCCGGGCATGGTGGCTCATGCCTGTAGTTTCAGCATGTTGGGAGGCCAAGGCAGGTGGATTATCTGAAGTCAGGAGTTCAAGACAAGCCTGGCCAACATGGCAAAATACCACCTCTACGGAGAATGCAAAAACTAGCCAGGCGTGGTGACCGGCACCTGTAGTCCCAGCTATTTGGGACTCTGAGGCAGGAGAATTGCTTGTACCCGGAGGCGGAGGTTGCAGTGAGCCAAGATTGTGCCACTATACTCCAGCCTGGACAACACAGCAAGACAGGGCAATGGGGGGGCGAGTGGGAACCCGACTGAGGCGAGAGCGCGAATGAGCGGGGCGAGGAGCGGGGGGTCTCGCAGTGTTTCCCAGGCTAGTCTCAAGTCTAGAACTCCTGGGCTCAAGCCATCTACCTGCCTTGGTCTCCCTCAAAGTGCTGGGATTATAGGCGTGAGCCACCATGCCCAGCCCCAGCCCCAGCCCCTCTTTCCTGTCTTAAGTGTTGGGTGTGAATGCACAGAGATGGCTCTGATTTTTATTTATTTATTTATTTAGAGACGGGGCTTCACCATGTTTGCCAGGCTGCTCTTGAACTCCTGACCTCAGGTGATCCGCCTGCCTCAGCCTCCCAAAGTGCTGAGATTACAAGCGTGAGCCACCATGCCCGGCTTTTTTTTTTTTTTTTTTGAGGCAGAGTCTCATTGTCACCCAGGCTGGAGTGCAGTGGCACGATCTCGGCTCACCACAACCTCCGCCCCCTGGGTTCAAGCAGTTCTCCTGCCTCAGCCTCCAGAGTAGCTGGGATTCCAGGTGTCTGCCACCACACCTGCCTAATTTTTCTGTAGTTTTAGTAGAGACGGGATATCACCATGTTGGCCAGGCTGGTCTCGAACTCCTGGCTTCAGGTGATCCACCTGCCTTGGCCTCACAAAGTGCTGGGATTACAGGCGTGAGCCACCGTGCCCAGCCGACTCTTCAATTTTCTGACTTCTCAGTTCCTTCACCTCTTCACCCAAGACCTAGTCCTCCATCTTCCTTCAGCCACTCGCTCCCGGGACCCGAGACAGGACCTTGTCACAACGAATAACCACACTCGCTCCCGCCACAATCTCAACTTCAAGCCTCCCAAACAAGCTCCACCATTTGGAGCGTTCCAGCTCATTCTGTCTGGTGTCTCGACTCCAAACTCCCTCAAACCAACCAGGACCACCAACCCATTAATCCCAACCATTATACTGTCTCCAGCCCTGTTACCACCACCCAGCTTAAAACCTGTAGCTGATCATTATAATTCTCTCTTCCTGCACCGACTGTCACCTCTCTTGTGCTCGTTCACCTCACTGGTCTCAGGAAAAACCTCCAACTCTGCCTGCTATAGGCTACACCGGCTGCGCTAAGTGGCTGGAGAAAAATCCCCAATCCTGTGCACAGGTCTTAACCTTAACTTCAGGAACATGACCTCAAGAGGGCGCTCCGTGCTGCCTGGCAATTTCATCTTAGAACCCCAGCCCACTCTAATAGCCCTAGATGTTTTTTTAAAAAAAATCGTGGGCTGGGCAGGGTGGTAGGATTACACCTGCAATCCCAGCACTTTGGGAGGCTAAAGTGGGAGAATCACTTGAACCCAGGAGTTGGAGACCAGCCTGGGCAACACAGTGAGACCTCATCTCTACAAAAACATGAAAAAATTAGCCGCGGCCAGGTGCAGTGGCTCAAGCCTGTAATCCCAGCACTCTGGGAGGCCAAGGCAGGCGGATCACCTCAGGTGAGGAGTTCCAGACCAGCCTGGACAATGTGATGAAACCCTGACTCTACTAAAAATGCAAAAAAAAAAATTAGCCGTGCATGGTGGTGGGCACCTGTAATCCCAGCTAATCAGGAGGCTGAATCAGAATTGCTTGAACCAGGGAGGTGGAGTTTGCAGTGAGCCAAGACCACACCATTGCACTCCAGGCTGGATGACAGAACGAGACTCTGTCCCCGACCACTGCAAAAAAAATTAGCTGTGTGTGGTGGCGTGCACATGTAGTCTCAGCTGCTAAGGGGGCCGAAGCAGGAGGATCGCTTCGGCAGGGGAGCTGGAAACTGCAGAGCTGCAGTGAGCCATAATCGCCACAACACTCCAGCCTAGGCAACAGAGCAAGACTCTGCCTCCAACAAACAAACAAAAGAATTTCAGAATGTTTTCCCTCTTGTGTGTGCGTCTTGCTTCCTCATGGGCTGTGATGCCAGCTGTGGTCGTCAGTACAAATGAAACCATAATAAATAGGACAGGAGCCAATTAAGGTCTTTGAGTTGCTCAGCAAATCTGGAGCTGATTGCTTCACATTTGTTTAACCTGCTGGTGAGGTTTGCAACAATCCCCAGCTCTCTGATCATCAGCAATTTCAAACTCACCGGTGTCATCAAGCTTTATCACACAATTAGAAACCAGATGGTGACTTTGCAGCACAGCCGGAGTACAAGCGCTGTGATCATCACTCACCGCAGCCTCCAATTCCTGGGGTCAAGCAATCCTCCCACCTCAGCCTCCTGAGTAGCTACGACCATAGGTATGTACCACCACACTTGGCTAATTTTTTTAATTTTTGTTTTTTTTGAGATAGTCTCACTCTGTGGCCCAGGTTGGATTGCAGTGGCACGATCTCGGCTCACTGTAACTTCTGCCTCCCAGCTTCAAGCTATTCTCCTGCCTCAGCCTCCTAAGTAGCTGGGACTACAGGCATGCACCACCATGCCTGGCTCAGTTTTGCATTTTTAGTACAGACAGGGCTTCACTATACTGGTCAGGCTGATCTCAAACTCCTGACCTCAAGTGATCCACCCACCTCAGCCTCCCAAAGTGCTGGGATTGCAGGTGTGAGCCACCATGCGGGCCCTAAAATTTTTTTGTAGAGACAAGGTCTCACTATGTTGCCCAGGCTGGTCTTGAACTCTTGACCTCAAGTGATCTTCACACCTTGGCCTCCCATGTCTCTCTTTTCAACATTGTGGGTGCTCTTGAGAGCATCACCCAGGACCTTCATGGGCACCATGCTGGCAGCACAGAAATATGGCAGCTCATCTTCATGGCTGAATCATGTTTCATCATATGGATGTGCCACATTTTTGTTTATCCATTCATTTCTTGATGTATAACTTGAGTTGTTTTTTTGCATTTTTTTAATTAAAAAAATAGAGCAGCTGGCATGGTGGCTCATGCCTGCAATCCAAGCACTTTGGGAGGCAGAGGTGGGCTGATCACCTGAGGCCAGGAGTTCCAGACCAGCCTGGCTGATATGGAGAGACCTCGTCTCTACTAAAAATACAAAACATAGCTGGATGTGGTGGCGGGTGCCTGTAATCCCAGCTACTTGGGAGGCTGAGGCAGCAGAATCGCTTGAACCCGGGAGGTGAGGGTTGCAGTGAGCCAAGATTGTGGTACTGCACTCCAGCCTGTGAGAGAACAAGACTCTGTCTCAGTAAATAAATAAAATAAATTTAAAAAATAGAGGCAGGATCTCCCTAAGTTGCCCAGGCTGGTCTCAAACTCCTGGGATCAAGCAGTCCTCTCACTTGGGTCTCCCAAAGTGCTGGGATTACAGATGTGAGCTGCCACACTCAGCCAGCTTCCTACATTTTAAAGTAACTTCTCTCCTCAAACTCCTATACCTCCTTCCTTCCTGCTCACCCTCATTAGGAATCCTCCTTTGTATGTTGCTTAAATAAAAGCCCCAGTAAGAAAACTTCCCCAGACTCCCACCACCATCTACCCACCTACCTGCTTCTCCTCCTATGACGTGGCAGCCCAGTTACCTGCTGCTATATAACAAACAACTCCAAAACTTAGTGGTGTAAAACAAGCCTTGTATCATGTTCATGGATTCTGCAGGTCAGGACTTGGATCAAGGACCTGCAAGGACAGCTTGTCTGTGATCCCAATGTCTAGGACATTAGTTGGCAAGACATACAGACTGTGGCGGGGAAGGGGTTGGTGACTCAATGGCTGGGGGTCGGGATCAGCTGGAGGAGTCTTCATGCATGTCCACTGCTGCTGGCTGTTAACTCAGCTGAGCTGATAGGTAAAGCACCTTCATGGGACCTCTCTGTGTGGTCTTTCTGTGTGGGATAGTTGAGCTTCCTCACAGCATGGTGGTTGGGTTCCAAGAATGAGTGTCCCAAGGGAGCAAGTGAGAAGAGCCTAGTATTTGATGATGTGGCCTTGGAAGCCTCATCTCCACTATACTTTATTGGTTCAGGCAGTCATAAAGTTCTGCCCAGGCTCAAGGGGAGGAAACATAACACTCCCCGCCCCCCAGCCTCCACCCACATTCAGTAGGAAGAATGTCAAGTTCACACTATAGGATATGGGATGGAAGAGGTTGCTGTGGCCATGTTTGAAAGATGCACATTTTGTACCAATGATGAACTATACTCTTTTTTTAAGACAGGGTCTCAGTCTGTTGCCCAGGCTGGAGTGGAGTGGCATAATCTGGGTCCACTCCAGCTTCCACTACTGTGGGCTCAGGTGATCCTCCCACCTCAGCCTCCTAAGTAGCTGGGATCACAGATGCATGCCACCACGCCCAGCTAATTTTTTGTATTTTTTGTTTTTTGTATAGACAGGATGTATTAGTCTATTTTCACATTGCTATAAAGAAATACCTCCGACTGGGTAATTTGTAAAGAAAAGAGCTTTCGTTGGCTCACTGTAGGAAGTAAAAAGTTCCTCTTTAAAGTTTCCTTTCTTGTTAAAGAATAAACCGTAAGTGTGCTAATAACTTTGTTAAGCCCCATCCTATGTAGCTATTAGCCATGCCATGCTTACAGGCACATAGTACACTCTATGTCCTTGTACTTTAACCAAAATATCTGTGCTGGACCTGCTCACAGTCATGTCCCAGCTCTCCATTGCTTTCACCTGTTGAGAAAAGTTTTAAGTCATAAGCGAATTGGGTTTTAGTTTAGATTGTGAGGTCTGGCTCCAGCCAATGGAGATCAGACACCAAATGCGGAAGGGATAGATATATGTCTGTTTTCTTTTGTTCACTGTACTGTCATGGCAACATGGCTAGTGAGTGTACCCTTCCTGCAGTGCAGGAAGTAAAACTTTACTGCTCAAAGATCCTTTGCCTCCGTGCTCATTTTTCTTCTCAGCACCGAGCATCTGTTTCCAACACAGTTCTGCAGGCTGTGCAGGAAGCATAGCTGGTTCTGCGTTGGGGAGTTCTTAGGAAACTCAATCATGGTGGAACGCAATGGGGAGCAGGACGTCCTACATGGCCCTAGCAGGAGGAAGGTGGGTGGGTGGATTTGCCATACACTTTTTTTTTTTTTTTTTTTGGTGACCGAGTTTTGGTCTTGTTGCCCAGGCTGGAGTACAATGGCGTGATCTTGGCTCACTGCAACGTCTGCCTCTGGGTTCAAGTGATTCTCCTGTCTCAGCCTCCAGAGTAGCTGGGATTACAGGCATGTGCCACCATACCTGGCTAATTTTTTCTATTTTTAGTAGAGATGGCATTTCACCATGTTGGCCAGGCTGGTCTCAAACTCCTGACCTCAGATGATCAGCCCGCCTTAGCCTTCCAAAGTGCTGGGATTACAGGTGCGAGCCACCACGCCTGGTGCTACACACTTTTAAACAACCAGATCTAGGGATAACTCGCTCCACTATCATGAGAACAGCACCAAAAGGAAATACACTCCCATGATCCAATTACTTCCCACCAGGCCCCACCTCCAACACAGTATTACAATTCCACATGAGGTTCAGGTGAGTACATACACCCAAACCCTATCGCGGGGATTTGCCATGTTTCCCAAGCTGGTCTTGAACTCCTGGGCTCAAAGGATTCTCCCGCCTCAGGCTCACAAAGTGCTAAGATTACAGGCTTGAGCTACCATGCCTGGCTGAACTATACTCAATTTTTTTTTTTTTTTTTTTTTTTTTTTTTGAGAAAGAGTTTCATTCTGTCACCCAGGGTAGAATACAATAGTGCAATCTGAAGTCACTGCAACCTTCTCTGCCTCCCTGTTTCAAGCAATTCTCAGGCCTCAGTCTCCCAAAGAGCTGGGATTACAGGTGTGTGCCACTAAGCCCAGCTAATTTTTTGGTTTTTTAAAAATTTTTTTTAGTAGACATGAGATCTATGTTGGCCAGGCTGGTCTCAAACTCCTGGCCTCAAGTGATTCTGAAGCCTCAGCCTCCCAGATTGCTGAGATTAGAGGAATGAGCCTCCTTGCCCAGACTTACACTCTTTTTTTTTTTTTTTTGAGACAGAGTCTTGCTCTGTCACCCAGGCTGGAGTGCAATGGCACAATCTCTGCTAATGGCAATCTCTGCCTCCTGGGTTCAAGTGATTCTCATGCCTCAGCCTCCTGAGTAGCTGGGATTACAGGCACGCACCACCACATGCAACTAATTTTTGTATTTTTAGTAGAGACAGGGTTTCACCATGATGGCCAGGCCAGTCTTGAATTCCTGGTCTCAAGTGATCTGCCCGCCTCGGTCTCTCGAAGTGCCTTATGTTCTTACGACTTCTCTTGAGCCTAGGGATGGGTCTCTTCCTACTCAAAGACAATATCCAGCCACTTTCTCCTCTTGCTTCTCCTCCGGAATCTAGGAATCCAGATCATTCCCATCAGCACACAAACCTGCTGTTTCATCTTCCTGGCTCTTCTGACTTTTCTATCAAAAGAACTGGCTTTTAGCCAGGCACGGTGGCTCATACCTATAATCTCAGCACTTTGGGAGGCTGAGGTGGGAGGATCACCTGAGCTCAGCAGTTCAAGGCTATATTGTGCCTCTGCATTCCAACCTGGGCGACATAGTGAGATCTTGTTTCTACGTTTTTTTTCTTTTTTGAGACAGAGTCTCGCTGTGTCACCCAGGCTGGAGTGCAGTGGCACAATCTCAGCTCATAGCAAACTTGGCCTCCCAGGTTCAAGTGATTCTCCTACCTCAGCCTCCCAAGTAGCTAAGACTCCAGTCACCCGCCAGCACACCGAGCTAATTATTGTATTTTTAGTAGAAATGGAGTTTGACAATGTTGGCCATACTGGTCTTAAACTCCTGACCTCAGATGATGCAACTGCCTCAGCCTCCCCAGTAGCTGAGCTTACAGGCATGTGCCACCACGCCCAGCGAGTTATTGTATTTTCAGTACAGACAGGGTTTCACCATGTTGGCCAGGATGGTCTCGATCTCCTGACCTCACGATCTGCCCAGCCTGACCTCAGCCTCCCAAAGTGCTAGGATTATAGATGTGAGCCACCATGCCCGCCCAAAACATTTTTAAAACACCACTGCACTCCAGCCTGGACAACAGAGTGACACCCTGTCTCAAAAAAGAAAAAAAGTAGCCCCACACCTGGCTGTAATGAACCAACAATTGGAAGTTGTGTTATTGTAAAGGCAGGTGAACATATGGGCCCCTTGGCTGGTTCTGTACCTGGCCTGGCTATCCTGTTCTCCACCCTGCACTCATGCCTGGGAATCTACATCTCCTCTGAGCCTCTCCCACAGCGGCCCAGCCCACGTGGCGTTTGATCTGCCCACTTCAGAGCCTTCACCTCTGGTCTGCAGCCCATCAGAGGCGGTTAGAGCTGGGCATCCTCCCCACATGGGCCTTTGAGGATGGGATGAAAGAAGCTAGACTGAAACCAGTGTAAGTAGCCAGACGGTGAGATCAGGAATCCCTGGAGCTGCGCACCGGAACAGGGGTGGGCGGCAGGCAGGCAGAGCAAGGGAAGCTTCTTGGGGGCTGCTGGCAGTGCCAGGATGGCCTGGGGATTTACTGAGCACCTCCTGTGTGCTCAAGCCTGTGTAGGTGATGCTGAGGACACAGAGGTGACCAGCCTGGCCCTCACAGGGCTGACAGTACAGTGGAACAGATAGGCCAGTGCCCTAAGAGCAGCTCTAGTGGGAACAGGGCTGGGATGGCGAAACCAAGTTGATGCAGTCAAGAAGGGCTTCCTGGAAGAGGAGGTGCTTAAGTTCTTCACAGTCTATGATGCCCATGTCGACCTACCTCTTCAGCCACATCTGATGACATTTCCTCCCAGTCCCTCAAACGCAGCCACACTGTTCCTCCTGATTCTTTTTTTGATGTTTTTTTTTTTTGAGATGGAATCTCACTCTGGCCTCGTAATCCACCCACCTTGGCCTCCCAAAGTGCCAGGATTATAGGCATGAGCCAGTGTACCCGGCCTGATTCTTTTTTTTTTTTTTTTAAGACGGGGTTTCACCATGTTGGTCAGGCTGGTCTTGAACTCCCGACCTCAGGTGATCCACCCGCCTTGGCCTCCAAAGTGCTTGGATTACAGGCGTGAGCCACCGCGCCCGACCGATTCTTTTTTTAAAAAAAAATTTTAAGTTTAAAAAACTTTCATTTTCTTTTCACTTTTATATATTTTTATTTATT
>CAUYQU010069136.1:0-15508 GCA_963574635.1 Cheracebus regulus
GGGGCTCCTCCACTGGGAATGTCCTGGTCCGTGGGCAGTGAAAATTTATCGGTAAGTGTGGCGTCCACTGGCTCTTTGCGCTTTTACTGGGAGCTACAATCCTGAGCTGCTAGTGATCGGCCATCTTGGATCTCTCTCCTGAAAGGGGGTATTTTTGTCTTGTTTTAAATGTGTTTTTAAGTAGACGTTGAAAGAAAATGTTAAGCGTTAAAAAATCTCAAAACAAAACAACATATACAAATAAAGCTAAAAGCTGAAAACAAAAAATCTAAGATGAAATCATAAATATATCAGAATTAATTAAAACAAAATATAAAAATAAAAGTAAAACATACGAATTTTCTACAGTTTTTAAGAAGTACCATCTAGCAAAATACAAACAAAGTTCAGACTGAGGATTATTGCTGAAAAGTTACATAGAACTCTTCAGAAGTTTAATATATATAAATTAGATATACATTTCAGGATGATACAAAGTAGACTTTAGTTAAATCTGTAATTTTCTTTGAATGACTAAAGCTAATAAGGTGGGCTCATGAATATTTGTTATAGAACTCCCTGCACTTTTCTGTGTGGTTTATATATGTCTAGCAAAATTTATGTACACATATTTTTAAAGATACTATAGAATTTGTACTTTTTGATACTTTGACTCTTTAAAATTATACTTTAAGTTCTGGGGTACAGGTGCAGAAAATGCAGGTTAGTTATGTAGTTATACATGTGCCATGGTAGTTTGCTGCATCCATCATCCCGTCATCTACATTAGGTATTTCTCCTAATGCTACCCCTTCCCTACCTCCCCACCCCCTGACAAGCCCCAATGTGTGATATTCCTCTCCCTGTGTCCATGTATTCTCATTATTTAACCCCTACTTATGAGTGAGCACATGCAGTGTTTGGTTTTCTGTTCTTGTGTTTGCTGAGAATGATGGTTTCCAGCTTCATCCATGTCCCTGCAAATGACATAAAATCATCTTTCTTTAGGGCTGCTGAGTATTCCATGGTATATATGTGTTACATTTTCTTTATCCAGTCTATCATTGATAGGCATATGGGTTGGTTCCAAGTCTTTGCTCTTGTGAACAGTGCTGCAGTAAACATACGTGTGCATATGTCTTTATGATACAATGATGTATAATCCTTTGGGTATATACCCAGTAATAGAATTGCTGACTCAAATGTTATTTCTGATTCTAGATCCATGAGGAATTGCCACACTGTCTTCTACAATGGTTGAACTAATTTACACTTTCAGAAACAGTGTAAAAGCGTTCCTATTTCTTCACATCCGCTACAGCATCTGTTGTCTCCTGATTTTTTTTAACGATTGCCATTCTAAGTGGCGTGAGATGGTATCTCATTGTGGTTTTGATTTGCATTTCTCTAATGACCAGTGATGATTAGGTTTTTAAATATGTTTGTTGGCTGCATTTTGAGAGGTGTCTCTTTATATTCTTTGCCCACTTTTTGATTGGGTTGTTTTTATCTACATTGCTTTAGTTCTTTGTAGATTCTGGGTATTAGCTCTTTGTCAGATAGCTAGATTGCAAAAATTTTCTCCCGTTATGTATTGTTTCCTGTTCACTCTAATGATAGTTTCTTTTGCTATGCAGAAGCTCTTTAATTACATCCTCTTTGTCTATTTTGGCTTCTCTTGCCATTGCTTTTGGTGTTTTAGTCATGAAGTTCTTGCACATGCCTATGTGCTGAATAGATTGCCTCGGTTTTCTTCTAAGGTTTTTATGGCTTTAGATCTTAAGTTTAAATCTTTAATCCATCTTGAGTTAATTTTTATGTAAGGTGTAAGGAAGGAATCCAGTTTTAGCTTTCTGCATGTGGCATTTATCTCAGCACCATTCATTAAATAGGGAATCCTTGCCCCATTGCTTGTTTTTGTCAAGTTTCTCAAAGATCAATTGGTTGTAGATGTCTGGAATTATTTCTGAGACCTCTGTTCTGTTCTATTGCTTTATATCTCTACTTTCGTACCAGTGCCATGCTGTTTTGATTACTGTACCTTTTAGTAAAGTTTGAAGTCAGGTAGCATGATGCCTCCAGCTTTGAATTTATTTTTTATTTTCTTTTTTTTCCTTCGGTTTTTCTTGGTATTTGGGCTCTTTTTTGGGTCCATATTAAATTTAAGGTGGTCCCCCCCCCCCCCCCCCGTTCTGTGAAGAAAGTCAATGGTAGCTTCATGGGGATAGCATTGAATCTACAAATTATTTTGGTCAATATGGCCATTTTCACAATATTGATTCTTCCTAAGCATGAGCATTGAATGTTTTTCCATCTGTTTGTGTCCTTTCTTATTTCCTTGAGCAGTGGTTTGTAGCTCTCCTTGAAGAGGTCCTTCACATCCCTTGTTAGTTGTATTCCTAGGTATTTCAGTCTCTTTGTAGCAATTGTGAATGGGAGTTCACTCATGATGTGGCTTCTTGTCTGTCATTGGTGCATAGAAATGCTTGTGATTTTTGCACACTGATTTTGTATACTGAGACTTTGCTGAAGTTGCTTCTAAGCTTAACAAGCTTTTGGGCTGAGACTGTGGGGATCTTCTAAATAAACAATCATGTCATTTGCAAATAAAGACAATTTGAGTTCCTCTTTTCTTTATTGAATAGTTTCTTTTTCTTGCCTGATTACCCCAGCCAGAATTTCCAATCCTCTTTTGAATATGAGTGGTGGGAGAGGGCATCCTTGTCTTGTGCTGGTTTTGAAAGTGAATGCTTCCAGTTTTTGCCCATTCAATATGATACTGGCTGTGGGTTTGTCATACATAGCTCTATTTTGAGATATGTTCCATCAATACCTAGTTCATTGAGAGTTTTTAGCATAAAGGGCTGTTAAATTTTAACAAAGTCCTTTTCTCCATCTATCGAGATAATCATGTGGTTTTTGTCTTAGGCTGTTTATGTGATTATGTTTATTGATTTGTATATGTTGAACTAGCCTTACATCCCAGTGATGAAGCCAGCTTGATTGTGATAGATAAGCTTTTTGATGTGCTGTAGGGATTTGGTTTGCCAGTATTTTATTGAGGATTTTTGCATCAGTGTTCATCAGGGATATTGCCCTGAAATTTTCTTTTTTAGTTGTGTCTCTGCCAGGTTTTGGTATCAGAATGACGCTGGCCTCAAAACATGAATTAGGGAGGATTCCTTCTTTTTTGTAACGTTTGAAATAGTTTTGGAAGGAATGGCAGCAGCTCCTCTATGTATGTCTGGTAGAATTTGGCTGTGAGGCCATCTGGTCCTGGGCTATTTTTGATTGGTAGGCTATTAATTACTGCCTTAATTTCAGATGTCATTATTGGTCTATTCATGGATTCAAATTCTTCCTGGTTTAGTCTTGGGACGGTGTAAGTGTCCAGGATTTTATCAATTTCTTTTAGATTTTCTGGTTTATTTGCATAGAGGTGTTTATAGTACTCTCTTATGGTAATTTGTATATTTGTGAGATGGGTGGTGATATCCCCCCTTTATCATTTTTTATTGCATCTATTTGATTCTTCTCTCTTTTCTTATTAGTCTGGCTAGCAATCTATTTTGTTGATCTTTTCAGAAAACCACCTCCTGGATTCACTCATTTTTTTTTTAAGGGTTTTTGTGTCTTTATCTCCTTCAGTTCTGTTCTGATCTTAGTTATTTCTTATCTTCTGCTAGCTTTTCAATTTGTTTTTTCTTGTTCCTCTATTACTTTAAATTGTGATGTTAGGGTATCAATTTTAGATCTTCCCTCCTTTCTCTTGTGGGCATTTAGTGCTGTACATGTCCCTCTAGACACTGCTTTAAATGTTTTTCAAAGATTCTGGTACATTGTATCTTCATTCTCATTGCTTTCAAAAGAACCTCTTTCTGTCTTCATTTCATTATTTATCCAGTAGTTATTCAGGAGCAGGGTGTTTAGTTTTCACATAGTTGTGTGGTTTTGAGAGTCTCTTAATCCTGAGTTCTACGTGAATTGCACTGTGGTTTGAGAGACTGTGTTATGGTTTCCGTTCTATTGCATTTGCTAATGAGTTTTTTAATTCCAATTATGAGGTCAGTTTTACACTAAGTGCAGTGTGGTGCTGAGAAGAATGTATATTCAGTTGATTTAGGGTGGAGAGTTCTGTAGATGTCTATTAAGTCTGCGTGGTCCTGATGTGAGAGGTCAAGTCCTGGATGTCCTTGTTCATTTTCTGTTTTCATTCATCTTCCTGGAAGATCGAGACAATGGGATGTTAAAAGTCTTCCACTATTAACTGTGTGGGAGTCTAAGTCTCTGGCCATTTTGCAGGGGGCATCTCAGGGGAGGCCCATGCAGGTAATGGTGGGAGTGGGCACAGAGAGGTCTTTGCAGACAGGGGTCAGAGGGACAAGAGCGAACTCAGGACCCAGACCCAAATATGTAGACACCTGGGATCTGTCCCAGGGCTTTTCCACCAAGGTAACTCACCATTCTTTCCGAAAGGAGTCTGGCTTTCATGATTCCCAAATGGCAAATGGTTACGTGCAAGTCCCTGTTCACATACTTGTGAGAATATTAGAAAAGACATTTTTCTGTTGCTTTTACTTTACACTAGGCCACAAGTGTCTTCGTATGTTGATGTTTTTATTAACTCCTTGCACTCAGGTATCTCTTACAGCAGGCAGCTCCAGTGCCCTGCCAGACTTTCTTCATACCTTACACACCAGTACTTTTATAAGGGAGGTGTTTACAAAAGGTGAGAGGGAGTTAACCCAAAAAGGTCAAGGTATTGTTTGCATTTCTCTGCAATGTCCTATCAGAGAACTCATGCCTGTAGTCCCATCAGAGCAGAAGCTCTGCCCTCATGTCTTGCTATTAAAACTTTCTTTCATAATCAAAACTGTTACCCTCAGTGGTTCAGCCTTTTAATGCTGGTGGAACCTTGCATGAAAAAATTTTATTTCCACTTCAGTTGTGCTGCAGGAAACAATGTATGTGTCTTAACAGGTGTAACAGTTTGCCACGCTGTCATAACACAGCATCACAAACTCAGGGCTTTGAACAGAGATTTTTTTCTCACAATTGTGGAGGCTAGGAACCTGACATCAATTTACGGTTGAGGTGTTTTTTTCTAAGGCTATTTTCCTTGACTTGTAGATGGATGTCTTCCTTTGCTGTGTTCACAGGCTCTTCTTTTATGTTTCTGTAACTTTACCATCACTTCTTCTAAAGACCCCAGTCATATTGGATTAGGGCTCACCCCAGTCAACGCACTTAACCTTAATTACCTCTATAAAGATCACATTTCCAAATATATTCCCATTCTGAGGCACTGGACATTAAAACATGAACACATAACATTTTGGGGAGAAAATGCAAATCAGCCCATAATATACACTAATCACCTTCAGGAAGGGATTACTTGATGAAAGAATATGCATGGATCAAACTTTAATAGGTACAGCCAGATTACTTTCCAAAAGGGCTATGGTGAGTATAGTGTCCCTGGCAGTCTCTCAATATTGCTGGTTCCCTACATCCAGCCTCCCCTGAATGTTAAGATTTAATTTTTTTGCCAATATGGGGTCTGAGTGGCAAAGAAAATCATGTAATTCCTTGCATTTCTACAGATAAGTTTGAGTAAGTTTGAGTCACCTTTTAGTTACTTAATACTTATTTGGGGTTTCTCTTCCTGAGTCATCTGCTCACATCCTTGGCCCTGCAGTTTCCTAGCATTTGTCTCATTGCTAGATGAGGAATTGCTATAGCTGTTTCTTAAGACTCCCCTTAATGTTCAGGAAAACAAGTATGTGCTTTAGATCAAAGGGGCTATTGTAAATCATCTTGCTCTGTGTATTTTTTCCAAACAAAAGGAGGTTTCTCCAAGGCTCTTTTCCTCCATGTGAGAGCAAACAGAACTTCAGGTAGCTTAGAGGAAAATTCATACCACTCTCAGTGTGCACATTCTGTTCTGAACAATGTGCTTTCAGTAGCCATTTGATGTGCAAAAGCCAGCTTTTTCTCATCTCTGCAATGAGGATGTTATTCAGCATTCAGAGTAATAATGCTCTTCATACAGGCTATGAACAGATGTATGCTATTGCTCCACAGCTGACAAATACCATAAAAATGTCTTGAAACTATCAATGTTTGAATCAATCCCCAACCCCCACATCTCAAATTTTACTTTGGAAGCCTAGAACCTTCTCCATAAATACTCATGTCCTCCACATGCACTGATGGATTGGAGTTTCCTGGTCTGAATTTCAGTCCCCAAAACACCTGAGGCTCATGCTGTTACTGACTATAGTTCCCTCCTTGTCTCCCACCTAGTATAAAAATGAGTCTAAGCTGAATCTAGAGTAAATCTGCATGATGTGGACCACCAGGCAAGGGTTGGAAGATGCTAGTGAAGTTCCTGATTTCAACTTTGCAGGCCGGGACCATCTTTTTGCCATCTTCCTAGGCTTCTAGCCAGGACTTCACCACAGCCCCATATTTCCTGGAGTAGCTGTTTGGAAGCTCAGTGTTTGTTCTTACCAAGGCACAGTGATGATTGCCACCTATTGGCTTTTTTTGAAATGTCCCCAATATTACTGCAGTACTTTCAGCTGAACTTTTCTTCTCTGAAAATGGATAAAAAGATAAACCTCATAGGGTTCTTGTCGGGACTAATGTCCTGAGACATGGAAAGCAATTCAACCATGCCTGGCTCCATAAAAAGGTTTCTGGGCATGCTGTGGTTGTTCATATTTATTTAATTTTCTCAATTTTACGGAAACTCTTTGTCACATGCCCCAGTGACTCATGTCTCTTATTGTTTGGAAAAGCTTATCAAAAGCAAATCCATTTTCTGCATTTGTAAATGAGGTTTCACATTTCTTTTACCTAGTCTTTGTTCTTGACATAGACAAATGGTGGTATTGAGCTGTTTTAGTTACTATAGCTTTGCAGTATATTTGAATGTCAAGTAGTGCAATGCTTCCAAGCTTTAAGAAATTTTTAGTGCACTATTAAGAATATACTATATGAATAGAAATTCATATGTGAATTTACCCTTGTGGTGAAAAACTAGGAGGGGATCTCATATTGCATACAATATCTGAGAAGGTTTTGATTGAGATTTATTTAGTAATTACACATACATTAAGCATTTAGTTTGAATAGTCACATTTCCAGACACTTGGAATTATTCAATGAACAAAGCAATTGAGAGTTTTTGGGCCTCAATTTCATTTAGGGAGTCAGAAACTCACAGGAGACATTAGATGACAACAGAATGTAACATATGATTCCTTGATGTCCTCCTGTAGATAGAGATGCATCCTCCTCGATTCTGATAAAGATGAAGGACCTCGGAACCAATTATAACTTTTAAGTGAATGCAGAAAAAATTTGAGAAAAATTTGATCAGGCGCAGTGGTTCATGCCTGTAATCCCAGCACTTTGGGAGGCTGAGGAGGGCAAATCACAAGGTCAGGAGTTCAAGACCAGCCTTACCAAGATGGTGAACCCCATCTCTACTAAAAATATAAAAATTAGCTGGATGTGATGGCAGGTACCTGTAATCCCAGCTACTAGGGTGGCTGAGGCAGGAGAATCGCTTGAACCCAGGAGGCAGAGGTTGCAGTGAGCCAAGATCGTGCCACTGCACTCCAGCCTGGCGACAGAGCAAGACTCTGTCTAAAAGAAAAAAAAATTTGAGAAAATTCAACATTATGACAAAAATCTCAAAACAAATTACGTATAGTACATACACACCTCAAGCCATTAGAGGCCATATATGACAAATGGACATCTGACATTATGCTAAACCTTCAACACCACATACAATTAACTGAATGATAAAGCATGGAAACAAAAACTAAATAAAAATTGACTGAACTTGGGCTCTCTAATTGAAATACAAAAATACAATGCACTAATTAAAACACAGCTACACACACATTGTAGAATTACATCGTAAAATTATCTCATGAGCATTAATAAACATTATGAAAGTTATTCTTAGAATTCCTCAGGAATACAGAGAAAATTTCGTGAACTTTGGAATGAGAAAACTGCACATTAGGTTTAGCATGAACAGAAGATAAGAAGAAAGTAGAACTTGTGTGAGAAGAGCCTGAGCCGGGAGTCACGACGCTTTAAAGAGGGAAATTCAATACAAAGTAGAGAATAAGTATTCACTTTCAGAAGCTCTGAAATTCCTACTTTGCTAGTAAATTATCAATACTTTTAAAATTGTGTTTTGTTCCAGTATTTTTGTTTTCTTCCCAAAAAAGGTACACACCTACACAAACACAATTAAAAGCTCCACAATTCTCTTAAAGCTAACACTTAGGTTTAGAGTGATAGACTTATAAAATTAACTCCATGTTAATCAAAACTAAATGTAGTATGTGTTTTACAGGCAACAGAGGTCACAGGCTCAAAGAAAAATGTAGTATATAGTATGACATTTTGTAAATAGTCATTCAGAATTCAAAATATATAGATTTTCATTATATTCCTTTATAATCCTCATTACAGTGGGCTATTATAATGGTTATAATGAAAATTATTTGAGAATATAATTGTCCAGTATTTACAAAAGGAAAACATAAAAATATAACCTATGATATGTTAGTCCATTTTGTGCTGCTAGCAGGGAATACTTAATATTGGCTAATTAATAAAGAAGAGAGATTTATCAGTCTCAGTTCTGCTGGCTAGACAAGCATGGCATCAGCATCTGATTAACTTCTGATGAGGCCTCAGGAAGCTTTTACTCATGGTAGAAGGCAAAGAGGTATCAAGTATGTTACATAGCAAAAGACAAAGCAAGAGGTGTGTCAGCTTTGTTTTTCTGTTTTTGTTTTTAACAACCAGGTATCACATGAACTAATAGAGAACTCATTAACTTCAGTGGAAGGAACACCAACCCATTCATGAGGAATCTACACCCATGACCCAAACACCTTCAACTAGACCCCACATCCAACCTGGGAAAAGCATTTCAACATAAGGTGAGGTAGAAAAAGCCAAAGCATATAATATAAGAAAATATTCTCTAAGTTGTTTGAAATTAAAAGCCACTGGGAAAAGAGGTTATTAGAGATGTCATTTCATTGTTGCCAAATAGTGTATTGTTACTGTTACGTACAATTTTGGGTAAGGTGGCACGGGTTAATTATGATGGCAATATACACTTCATTCAATGCAAAATATTCTTAACACATTAAAAATCATTTTGTTTTATTAAAAGACTAAATTCTAAAAATAGCTTTTCAAAAGCTGCTGTATTTTATTAATTTGCAACTCATAAAACAATTTGCTACTAAAATTCAAAACGTTTCATTACTCTAATGCAGAATACTTCTCTGAATGCCTAATGTGTCATTTACAACACTGTTTTACATCAACAAAAAGCATTTCTACTTAGATCTTCCTTATAAATCTTACATTTCAGTGCCCTTAATCATTCATGAAAAAGCATATAAATGAAGGTCATCTAATATAGAAGAATTTCTCATAGCTGTTATGCAGCAATAATTGACTACATGCTTTAACATAATAAAAATAATAAAATCAAATTGAGATTTGAATTGCCTCAATATTAAAATATATATCATCAAAAAATATAAAACCATTTAATGCAAAAAAGTATAACTTGAATGTAACTGTAACTTCAAAAAAGCATCATCTCTTGCTTCATTTGAATTTACATACCCCTAAATTATCTATTGTAACCTTGAATTATTCTCTACAATCAACACTACCTTAAAGTGACATCTGAAAGTGTTAGTGCCTTAGTACTTTCTACAGTAAATTATGTAATGTTTATTTAGTCTTAATTTTGCACATTTGCTTATATTCACTGTATCTGTAAAATATATTCTATATACGCTAGTGTTTTCTAAGGTATATATCTTGGAAAAATGTTTTTTCACATTTGTATGAGGTTTTGTTTTCCCCGTAAAATGAAGTTGAATAAAGTCTGAGAAATTATTTAAGGGTTTTCCTCTAATACAAATTCTATTTATAGTAAGATTTTTGAAATACACAAAGGTATTATAATCCTTTACATTTGTGAATTTCATTCAGTATAGTGTGGTGCACTCTGAAGCTTAAATTTTGTGAAACATCCTTAAACAGTCATTATGGTTAAACTTTTATTCAGTATGAAATTACTAAAGCCATGTATAATGTGAGCAATTTTTAAAGACTGCCACATTTTTTACGTTTGTCAGGTTCCTCTCCAGTATAAATTATCTTATGCTTACTAAGAATTGACAATTGGTAAAACCCTTTGCCACATTCTTTACATTTGTAGGGTCTCTCTCCAATATGAATTCTTTTATGATGTGTGAGGCTTGAGAACTGGTTAAAGGCTTTCCCACATTCTCCACATTTGTAGGGTTTCTCTTCAGTATGAATTATCTTATGCTTACTGAGGATTGAGGACTGGTAAAAAGCTTTGCCACATTCTTTACATTTGTAGGGTTTCTCGCCAGTGTGAATTCTCTTGTGACTATTTAGATGAGAGCACTGTTTAAAAACTTTGCCACATTCTTCACATTTGTAGGGTTTCACTCCAATATGAATTATCTTATGTTGGGTAAGGCTTGAGATCTTGTTAAATGCTTTGCCACATTCTTTGGATTTGTAGGGTTTCTCTCCAGTATGAATTCTTTTATGCTGAGTAAGGTTTGAAAACTGAGCAAAGGTTCTGCCACATTCTTGACATTTGTAGTGTTTCTCTCCAGTATGAATTCTCTTATGACTACCTAGGTGTGAACATCGATTAAAAGTTTTGCCACATTCTTCACATTGGTAAGGTTTTTCTCCAGTATGAATTCTTTTATGATGAGTAAGGTTTGTAAACTGGGTGAAGGCTTTGCCACATTCTTCACATTTATAGGGTTTCTCTCCAGTATGAATTCTTCTATGTATAGCTAGGTGTGAGCACTCATTAAAAACGTTGCCACATTCTTCACACTTGTAGGGCTTCTCTCCAGTATGAATTCTCTTATGTTGAGTAAGGTTTGAGAACTTGTTAAAGTCTTTGCCACATTCGTCACATGTGTATGGTTTCTCTCCAGTATGAATTTTCTTATGGCTAGTTAGGTGTGACCACCAATTAAAAACTTTGCCACATTCATCACATATGTATGGTTTCTCTCCAGTATGAATTTTCTTATGGCTAGTCAGTTGTGACCACCAATTAAAAACTTTGCCACATTCTTCATATTTGTAAAGTTTCTCTCCATTATGAATTCTCTTATGCTTAGTTAGGTTTGAACATCGATCGAAAACTTTGCCACATTCTTCACATTTGTATGGTTTCTCTCTAGTATGAATTCTCCTATGTTCAGTAAGGATCGACCTCCGGCTAAAATTTTTGCCACATTCATCACATAGAAAGATTTTGCTTTTAGTTGGTGGACACTGAGTAACTCTATTATAACATTCTTTCTGCTTCTTACCCGCACTCACAGTTTTCCAGTCTTTCATTAAGTGCAAATAGTCAAGGCCCTGGCTTCTATGTCTTCTCAGTGCCACTTTTTGGCATAAATCTTTCATGTCCTGCTCTGGCAAGAGGTCTTGAATGAAATAAGATAAAATAGCTGAAAGAAATAAAAATAAAAACTTATCCTACTTACTCATCTCTAGTAAATGTACTTTACAAGTCTAATAAATATAATTATATCAGACATATTAGCAAGATGGTATAATAAAATACCACAGGCCCTAATTCCTTTTTGAGCATATAAACTTAACAAAAATATATGACAAAAACTTCTTTGTGAAAACTGCAAAATCTAGTTAAGAGTTTGTAACACCCTAGGTGAGTAAAACTGGAAAATCCACATGGAAATTTGTTACATTTATATATACAGCCATTCCTCCACCCCAATACAGCATGGTGCCTTTAAAATTAAATTTCCAACTCCTAGATTCTCCCTCAAAGCAAAAAAAGTTGCACACATGCCCATATGCCTGGCTTTTAGGGGCTTTCCAAAGGCTAGCTTCTGTCTCCCAGAAGAAAGAGTGCTGAAGGAAATGGCAGTATGCTTTGAATGACAGCTTTGGTCTGCTAAGACAAAGGTAAGTAGTTGTCACAACAGCAGAGGGAGATCACAGTGCCACAGACAGACACCAGATGTAGCACACGATTACAGGTTTTTAGAAAGAAACACGAACAAATCTCTTTAGCTGAAAAGTAAACACATAATTCCAGAGAAGACAAATCATAAGAAGTTTGAGAGGCTCTAAGAGTCCCTAGCCTGGCAAATAGGTATCAGCTTCCTCCAAGACAACTCCACTTACAAGCAGTGTGACAGGTGACATTTTGTTAATGCCCAAATGTCAACCAAAGATTACAACATATGTGAAGTTATCAGGGTAACACGGCCCAATCAAGGAAACAAATTAATTCTAAAAATTAAATATATATCTTAAAAACTACAAATAAGTGAAATGGGAACAAAGACAGTTGAATAAAATCAGGAAATGAGAGTATCAACAAAATAATAAAATATATAACAAGAAATAAAGTGTGGGGCTGAAGAATATAAGAAAATAACAGAAATTTTAATATGTAAGTTATAAAAATATCAAGAATAAGCACACAAAAAGACCCATAACAAGACACATCGTAAGCAAAGTTTTGAAACCAAAGAGAGGAATACAATCTAACAAGCAGCAAGAGAGAAGTGATGTGTCATTTATAAGCATTCTTCTATGAGATTGTCTGTGAACGTATCAACAGTAATCTTGTAGGGCAAAAGGGAGTTGAGCGAATTATGGTGCTGAAAGAAAAAAATACTTTCAAGCAAGAATACTATTAAGACTAAAAATCTCCTTCAGAATTAAGATGAAGAATTTCCAAGATAACCAAATGCAGAAAAACTACATCACCAGTGTAACTGTCCTATAGGAAATGTAAAATGGAGTACAGCCCATTGTAAGTAAAATGTGTTATTAAGCAAAACATAATTATATACAAATACATAACTTTCTGAGAAAGATATACACATACACAAAAATAAAATTCTATAGTTTTATAATGATAGTGTTCTTTTACTTATGCGCCACAATTTGAAAAAAGCATGAGAAGAATAGCATCTGTTGATATAATATGAAAATATATAATTAGTGACATCAATAACATAAAGTTTAGGTTAAATATAATGAAAACAAATTCTGTATGCAACTGAAGTTAAGCTATTGCCAGTTAGTATATATTGTAACTTTAGAAGTTTTAGTAATTCTAATGGTAACCACAAAGAAAAAACCTATAGAGATATACATACACATAAACACACAGGAGTAGCAGCATGTCAGTAAGCTCAGAAAAACATTGAAAGACAGAGAGAGAGAGAGAAAGAGGAAAAAAACGGCTCCAAGAATCCAATAAAACAATAAATGACAATAGTAAGTCATTATGTTTTAGACAACTAATTAAATATTCATCAACAAAACTTCCAAATCAAAAGACTGAGTAAAGAGACTTGGAAAAATTTTTTTAAATTGCAAACTATGTCTTGCCTCTAAGAGACTAAATTTAGATCACTGGCATAATAGACTAAAAGTAGAAGGAGAAAAAATTCCTTGCAAATGATAACCAAATGATAATTGGAAAGGTAAAAATTATATTGGGCAAAGTACATCATATGTCAACAACTGTTATATTTCATAAAGTATAGTTTAAGCCAAAATTGTCACAAGAGAAAATATGAACATCAATAATGAAAGGGTTCATTTATTGGGAACATATGTAATTTATCAGCACTCATGAAAACAAATAAGATTTAATGAGAACATACGTTCCCCACCAGGGTGCCCAAATATATATGTTTATTTTAATATTGTACACAAATTTGAAATGCAGAGAGAAAAATAAACGGAAAGTAAACTCATATAGGAAGAGTAAAATCAGCAAGATGTTGGAATAGGAGGTCGTCTTCTTGTACATCTCCCAAAGCAACAATACTTTAAAAGCCATCTATGGACAAAAGTGCCTTTGTGAGAGAGCCAGGCACCAAATTCCAGCTATTTGAGAGGCTGAGGCAGAAAGATTACTTCAGGCCCGGTGTTTGACACACGCCTGGGTAATATAGCAAGACCTTGTCACACAAAAAATATATTTATGATGGCTTTGAGATTCAGGGAGGGGGTTGTTAATACCCTGCTAAAAGCATAAGCCCAAGGAAGGTCTTATGCTTTTTCAGAAAGCAACTCTTCCTTCAGATAGCAAACTTGAGGACCCCTGGTCTTGGCTACAGACCAGGAAATGGCCCATTCACCATGACTCCACTTAGAATTCTGAAATAACACTGTAACTGTCATTAACTCCTTCCAGCCATAGTCAAGAAGAGGGCCTGCACATCAGAGAGCAAGGGTAAAATGCTCATTGATGGCTCCAGATGCAGAACTGCAGAACTTGACATTTACTGTGGTCCCTGAAGCAGGTAACTCAGAGTGAGACCCACAAAGTGAGCTGGCAAAAACCTTGCAAGTACTGTGTGGGAGCCACACACATGCAAACACTTGGTATTAGGCCAAGTGTCTGCTATACAGATCAGAGTGCTGAAGACAGTCAGCCAAGGAGTAAGACAATTCACAAGCACACAAGCCCCTGGAAATAAGCACTGCAAAAGCAGACCCCATTGTAGACCCTGAAACAACCTTAGGATCCCAATATATCCCCTCTCTACTGTGAACCCAGAAAATATCAGCCTGGGAACCCAACAGAATAAAACCTTAACCTGTATAAACCAGTTTATAAAGCCTGGAAGAGGTGTTTGCTCTTTCAAATGCACAGAAACCAATTCAAAGTGATATTGTGCCCATTATCAATGCTTCTATTTTAACATAGTCCTGCAAGTCCTAGACAGAATAATTAGGCAAGAAAAAAATTTTAAAAGCCATAAAAATTGAAAAAGAAGTAAAAATACTTCTACGTCTTATATGTAGAAAGCCATAAGTAATAAACCAAGGTCACAGTAAATTAGAATATAAAACACTATACAAATATCAGTTTTGTTTTTATACACTATTAGCAAACAATCTAATGAAAACCTCATTTACAATAACATCTAAATAATTTTCTTAGCAAAAAACTTAAAGAACTGAAAGATCTTTTTTTTTTTTTTTTGAAAGAAAAAAGAGCTAAAGAAAGAAAAAAAAAACAGGAAGAGAAAGAGGGAAAGAGAACAGGATTCTTGTTCTATTGCCCAGGCTAGAATGCAGTCTAAAAATGGGTATTAAAAACCTCTTTTATGTCAATAATTGTGCTTAACAATGGAGACAGGAAGGAATAAGGGATGAAAATAAAAAGCAGCCAACCAATATTTTATTTAAACCTGTGAGATGCTATGCAATTGCTGAGGAGTGATTTACTTCCAATTATGTGGTCACTTTTAAAAAAAATAGGTGTAATGTGATACTGAGAAAAATGTATGTTTTGTGGCTTTGGGGAGGAGAGTTCTGTAAATATTTGTTAAGTCTAGTTGTTCCAGGTCTGAGTTCAAGTCCTGGATATCCTTGTTAATTTTCTATCTCGTTGATCTGT